>JAPYZI010006506.1:0-10666 GCA_030523105.1 Ophioninae sp. A BG-2022a | reverse complement strand
TGTTTGGGTTTGTTTGGGTTTGTTTGAGTTATATGGAAAAATCGACATCAAATATCGATTACATCGACCCAAACAAACCCAAACCCAAACGAACCCAAACGCAAACAGATAAATTTATTTTTACAGTAAAACGTATTTTATTATCCAAGCCATGTTTGGGTTTGTTTGGGTTTGTTAGAGTTATATGGAAAAATCGACATCAAATATCGATTACATCGATCCAAACAAACCCAAACCCAAACGAACCCAAACGCAAACAGGTAAATTTATTTTTACAGTAAAACGTATTTTATTATCCAAGCCATGTTTGGGTTTGTTTGGGTTTGTTCGAGTTATATGGAAAAATCGACATCAAAGATCGATTACATCGACCCAAACAAACCCAAACCCAAACAAATCCAAACCCAAACAGGTAAATTTATTTTTACAGTAAAACGTATTTTATTATCCAAGCCACGTTTGGGTTTGTTTGGGTTTGTTCGAGTTATATAGAAAAATCGACATCAAAGATTGATTCCATCAACCTCGATATTGATAGCTGATGCTAATAAACCAATGCTCTCTACCAATTGATTGATCAGGTTTTTGGAGTCCGTGCATTTAATCAATTTCTAAATTCTTACAGAAAAGGAAACGGTCTAAGTATACCACCGGGTTGGCTCTGTTATCTCGCACCGGAAATAGTTCGTCGTCTTCGACCGCAACAAAATCGTGATCAGGAAGAATTGCCGTTTTCGGAATCGTCGGACGTCTACGCGTTTGGGTATTTGGAAAAAAGAGAATGTGATCTGTACCAATGAACGAAGGCAAATTAAGAAAAAATTAAAAAAAAAACAAATCTTGTTTTAATTCTACAGAACGGTATGGTACGAGTTGCTTTGTGGCGAATGGCCGTTCAAGGGACAACCACCGGAAGCGATAATTTGGCAAGTTGGAAAGGGAATGAAGCAAACGCTTGCCAATCTCGAGGCATCCAGAGACGTCAAGGTATACAAAAGATCGTACTTCGGTTTTATTAATTACCAATTTTTGAGTTCTTTCACCATCGAATCATCTTTTAGAGGTTTCGGTTTGATTGGGCTGAGTAAAAAGTTGTTCGAAGTGTTTGGGTTTGTTTGGGTTGAGTTTAAAGTTTCTCGCAAGGTTTGGGCTTTTTGGGTTCATTGAGAAGCAAATTGTTTCATAAAGGTTTGGATTTGAGTTAAGTTGATTTCGGTTTGGGTTGCGTAGGTTTGGGTTTGGATTGATTCGCGTTGAGTTTGAATTTGTTCGGCTCAAACCCAAACAAACTCGACTCAAACCAACTTAATCCAAATCCAAATCTTTATTAAATGCTTTGCTACTCAAAGAATCCAAAAACGCCAAACCTTTCGAGTTTGGGTTGAGTTGGTTTGGATTTGAGTTAAGTTGATTTCGGTTTGGGTTGCGTAGGTTTGGGTTTGGATTGAGTCGCGTTGAGTTTGAATTTGTTCGGCTCAAACCCAAACAAACTCGACTCAAACCAACTTAATCCAAATGCAAATCTTTATTAACTGATTTGCTACTCAAAGAATCCAAAAACACCAAACCTTTCGAGTTTGGGTTGAGTAGGTTTGGATTTGAGTTAAGTTGATTTCGGTTTGGGTTTGGGTTGAGTCTGTTTGAGTTTGTTTGGGTTTGAGTTGAGTCGTTTTTGATTAAGTACATTTTGATATGGCTTGAGTATGTTTATTTGGGTTTGGGTTCAATCAAAACCCAAACAAACCTTAATTTACATTTTGATATGGCTTCAGTATGTTTATTTGGGTTTCGGTTCAATCTCAACCCAAACAAACCAAAACAATATTACTCATAGGTTTGTTCGAGTTTTTTTTTTTTTTCTTGATTACTCGTATCATGGAAATAATTCTGTTGACAGGACATACTGATGTTGTGCTGGTCCTATCGCTCGGAAAACCGCCCCGATTTTGCAAAGTTACTGACAACGCTTGAAAAGCTGCCACGCAAAAGATTAGCCCGTAGTCCATCGCATCCTATACATTTGTCACGTTCCGCCGAATCGGTATTTTAGATAGAATTTACGAACGACGAACTGCGATCCATCCTTCGTTGGATCGTTACAGAATCAAGAAAATGTTCCGCGACAAACCTGAGAATTTACGAAATTTACGATAATTTGCGAAATATCAGTCGACGAGTTTTCGAAGAAAGGAACTAACCCAAAAAAAAAAAAAAAAATGAAAGATTTCAATCAATTTATTATTCGATCGATGAAACGAATTCTCGACTTACCCTATTCAAATAATCTATATTTCCGAATTTCATCGTGTCCGTATAATATTGTACATAAAAACCAAAAAAAAAGAAAAGAATTTCGAAGTAACGAAGATGTCACGAATAATACGACACGATTAATTGGTGATTGTGACGCGAAAGCAAAACGCGGTGTTCTTATCAAACGAAGATTGAACAATTCAACGTAGCGAAGCGAGAGAAGGAAGTTTGAAAAAAAAAAGTTTAAAAAAAAACGACCGACGTCGAAAAGTAATCAATCAATAAAAGTCTGATCGACCGGTTCAATATCTAGTTTTTGAAAATCATAAAAACGAAAAATGCGAAACGTCCGCAATGAAATCACACTGAAAAAAAAAGGTTCCGTGTCACTCGATCACACGACGAAATATCATCGAAACGATATCAAACGACGAAATATCCCCAGAAAGCCCAGGAACGAACAAACCCAAACGAACATACAAATATACGCAAATACACACAAACGAACCCAAACAAACCCAAATAAACGAGCATACAAACCCAAACAACCAAGCGAACGTACAAAACCAAACGAACACAAACGAACCCAAACGAGCACAAACCCAAACACATCTAAACGAACACGAAAAAAAAATAGAAAAAAAAAAAAAAAAAAAAAAAAAAAAAAAAAAAAAAAAAAAAAAAAAAAAAAAAAAAAAAAAAAAAAAAAAAAACACGACTTTTCCTCAAAAGTGTCGGGCTGTTTACCACGAAAAGTATTGAACGAGAGTATTAAGCCGTCAGGAAAAGAAAAGAAGAAATAATAGAGCGACGAAACAGGAAGTAAAAAAAGTTTTCTTTTTTTCAAGATAAATTCATCTAAGCTAATTACGCCTATCCTGATGTAATAATACTAGTTAAATAATTGTCACTTTAAATAACTGTAATTAATAATCGCGGTCCTGTTACTTTTCAATCGTATTTACTAATTAAACGTAACCTCGAGGATTTTTTCATAACGGATACGGACGATAAGTACTAGTCATTCTTAAAACGAAACCGTAAGCAGGAAATGAAAAAAAAAAAAAAAAAGAAAAAAAAGAAAATACAGTCGCGATCAACTGTTAAACGAATTTCGAATGTCTCGAAGGAAAAAGACGAGCTTCGAAGCCTCATTCATCTTTAAACTCCAAACTGATGATTCGTCAAGTTTTTTCTTTTTTTTTTCTTTTTTTTTTTTTCGTTTCCCTCAGGTGAAATTTCGGACGAACAACGACTCGAAACCGCGAACGATCTCATAGCAAATATTGTAAATAATTTAATAATTCATCAGTGTACAGAAGGAAGGATCAGGTTTTTGTTTTTATCCAATCGAGCGAAATCGAGTCTCGCGTGAACGTGGTTCGTTTCAACGATAAATTCGCAACCAATCAAAATTCGGGAAACTTCTCACGCGCTTGAAAAATGTGAAAAAATGAAAACCGAAAAATGTGAAAAACGAAAACCGAAAAAAGTGAAAAATCGCATAATGTGGAGAACCAAAAAAAAAAAAATGCGAGACTCGATAAAACAGCGAAAACAATAACGAAAACAAAATCGGCAACTTTTATTTTTCGTAATCGGTAACATTTCGTGATTCACGTCCCTCGCAAAAAATGGAAATCGCGTTTTAATGGATATAAATCAGTGTTGGTGTACGAAAGAAGAAAAAAAAAAACAGATACGCGATGAATATCGTTGCACTTGCTTAAGCGCGAGGGTTCCGAGCCCGAAAGCGATGAGAACAAAAATTGACGAGCGTCGAAATCGCGAGAATGAGAAGAAAAAAAAAAAAAGAATAAGGAAAATTAAATCAGTTTTATTGTAAATCTGTCCACGTTAATGTACCAATTTCCGAAAATTTAGATTCGCGTTACCTTGTATCGGTGTTAATAAAAATACATATGTAATACGAGGTGTCCAACGAATTCATATTTCTAACGAAACATTTTTTTTTCTTTCGTCATTTTTTCCCGCCATTTTTTTCGTTGATGGTAGCATCATTTGTTTTTTTTTTTTTTTAACGACGATCATTGATCACAAATTTATAATAAATTTCTCATTCAATCGTGGATCGACGACGCGACAAATCCAAACAAGCTTTGATTCCCATTAATGGGTATTGGATCCGCGTTTCTTTTCGAAGTGAACGTTAACGTAAAAATAATCAATAAAAAAAATAATATATAAGCTTAAGACTGGTTAGAAATTTTACAAGGGATGATTACATGTACTGAGTGTCATTGTATATTTGTCGCATATCTTCAAGACGCCTTCGAAGCAGACTAGCTCGGACTTTGTTGAATTCGATACGCGACTCCAGCGTTTGCAACAGTGGCTTTGTTATCGTATCCGTTATGTGTATCAGGGCTCGAGTTCTCACTGTGAAAATAAAAAAATACAATTAATGCAATTTAATTTTAATTCGAAGTAAATGATTCGTCAATTCGTAAATTCTAATTTTCAGAAAACGTACGTTTAACGCCGAACAGTTGAATATTTAAAATGATAAATTAAAAATGTTAAATAATAAGAAATTCTATCAATTTTCAAACCGCAAATTACTATTTTGTCTCTGTTTTCCGAAACTTTCGTGTCCCAATTTTTGAACATGTTATTATTGTTATTTATTAATTATTATTATTATTATTATTCTGTATTATTTTTCGTTACTTTTCATGGATATTGCTAATATAGCGAAATCTTCGAATTACTGTCCGAGCGTTGAGTTTGTTTGGGTTTGTTTGGGTTACCTGAAAACGAATGATGTCAACGTTCACTTTAAAGCGAAAGATGAGAATGAAAAACATGTGGGAAGGTTGAACGAAATATTTCGATGAAAATTTATCTCTCGAAGAATCGTAATGCGTCGATCGTACAAATTGACTCATAGCCGCATTTTAGAATGAATAATTGACGCGCGCAGGCTCGATGATTTTATCCGTTAGTAAATAATTCCCTATTTGAGTCACATAAACGGGGACAACCTCGTGAATGACGTTTATCGAAATATATTATTCCATGTCCAGACTCGTATCCATCATGACGCAAAACAAGTACGTAGGCTAATTCTTATTCTTATTTTCGTCGCGATACGGTACAACATAATTTACAACCTGTATGCGAACTGTCGTTAACCATATATATCTATATCGGTGATATACAACGTAGAGAAACGAATGTGGAAATTGTCGGTAAACAAAGACTCAAAGATTCCAATAAAAACGGTTGATCGAGCCTCAAAGCGTTTCAGTGTAACTCGATCATACTTTAACTTCAACATGGCTCGAATTACCTTTTTTCTCTATTCTTCGATCGTTTTCACGTGTCTTTGTAAGTAACTCTCCAATCGTGATTTTTCATAAAAAAAAAAAGAAATGATCCCCTCGGTATTCTCAAAAGTGGATAAATACGAAAACATTTTTATCGCTGTATCGTTTGGACAACCAACGTTCAAAATATTTTTCATTTTCCAAAAGTTTCGAGTATTTCCTAAGTGCGCGAAAATTCAATAAACATATTTATGATAATATTAGACAGTTATAATTTACGAATTATTTTTTGTCAGACGTAAAATCCATATCAGCTTGCGGTAAGAACGAGCAGCTTGGTAACTGCGGAAGAATATGCGAGGGAACTTGTAGCAATCCGGACTTGGCGAGATGCGCAGCCATGGTCAGTTATATCCTTCGTTTTTTAAGAGGAAGCCAATTTCCGAAACGGTTTTTCGGAATTTTACGAATTTTGACGAGACAATGTAGAATTGATGGACGAATTGCAGTCTTTATCTCAAATTTCTCAAATTGTTCCAAACAGAGTTGTTCCGGAAATGGATGCCAGTGCAAGGTAGGATACTTGAGAAACGAAGATACCGATCAGTGCATTCCGGCTGCAATGTGCCCCCCGAAAACGTGCAAGGGTAACGAGGTCCTCGCTAAGTGTGGAAGACCTTGCGAGGCTACCTGCGAAAGTCCCCGTACACCGGAAGCGTGCTCCAGAATTGTGAGTTATTCCATCAAAATTTGGTTTACATTTACTGATTACCTATTTAAATAGAATTTTTATTTCTTCCTCACGGATACACGCGGCGGGGTAGGAAACCGGAACTGCGATTCACCAGAAACCTTAAAATTCCGAACTTTAATATTTCAAATTTTCATATTTCCAATTTTATTATTCCAAATTTCTATATTTCCAATTTTAATGTTCCGAATTTTAATATTCCGAAACTACAAATTTCGTTAAGCACAAACCAGCAAAAGCTTTACGAAATTTGAACTTTCGGAATATTAAAATTCGGAATTTTGAGAATTCCGATCAATCGAAGTTCAGGTTTCCTACCCCACCCCGTAATAACATCGAATTCGATACGGCAACGACTACGACTTAATAAAACGATTAACCAACCGCTCGACTCATCCTGAAAAATAACTCTTCGTTCTCCTTGCAGAAATGCGGCAACGAGGATTGTATATGCGATCTCGATTCCGGCTACGTCAGAAACACAAAAACTGGCAAATGCGTTGCGGTCCGAGACTGCCGTATTTGACTGCGGAATAAATTCCAGAAGCGCTTATGATCGCGTTATTCGTTAATTCACTTTTAAGTATTAACCGTTAATTATTTTGAAGACTTCTGTGATTATATTGTCCCCGCTTATGTGATGATATTTTACAAATAAACCTAAATGTATTTCCCAATTCTGTTTCCTTCAATCTTCCTTCCTAATTAGACGTAATTAGGTATATTTCAATAGCGAATGCACCGGATCTCACACGACAGGATTCACCAAGCCGGTGCTTGGCGACGTATGAAGCAATCAGACTTCAGTCGATTTTTCATCATTATTAAAATCTCCGTTCCAAAACGTCACCCTTTTCTTCTTTTCACACGGATGAAAAGAAAAGAAGAGTGATTTTAATTACACTCACCAGCGTCGTTGTGTATCGCAGCAAGAATGTCAGGATGGTCTTTGCAAGATTCCGCAGCATCCTCCTCTTCCTGTACTAGGATCTCTGGTACATCGGTCATAGTCTGTGTGTGCAATACCAATTTATCGATAATACAATTATTGAATATTTAAATCGATTTTTTATTGGTTTTTTCTTTCTTCCGTTGTAGTACTGACCCTCAAGCATCGGTCCGATATCGCAGGCGTGCTAACTATTTCTAACGGCACTTCAACGAAAGTTCCATCGTTGTATTGGAAACAAATCAATTGGACCTCTTGTTCCTTAGAAAATACGAGAAACATCATCAAACATTAATTCAGAATCTATAGCTTCCTTCTCGTACATATTTCTTCTATTTACCTTTGTTTCTTTGACTTCGTTGAAAACGGAAAATATCAGGCCTACGAAACCTCTGTCCATCATTTGATAATTTTTCTGGGTTCTCACATCTGTAACGTTACGTAGTCTTCATATTCCGTTCATAACAATTCTAGACAACGATTTTTCACTAGAATTGCACCGAAGCTGATAAACGAGCGGTAGGAGCACGGCTCGTGCGATCACCGAAGTTACGCAGCATCGGAACAGGCTGATACTTGGATCGATGACCGCTCAACCGTGCTCTTCGGCGCATTCACCAGTCAGCGGGAGACTGATTTTTCTCAGGCCTTGGTGTACGTACTTCAACGAAAAATCACAGAATCTTTCGAAGAATTTTTTACTCAATACAAACGAACGCCACAAACCTTTAATAATGTAGGTTCTGGTGGGGTATTGAACAAGGAAGAAGATACGGTGGAACAGGGAAGAAATATGGCGGAATAGGGAAGAAACATGGTGGAATATATGAATAGAGGAAAATGGAACCGGCGAGAAAGAAATTTTGATTTCTTCCTCACGGATACACGCAGTGGGGTAGGAAACCGGAACTGCGATTCACGAGAAAGCTTAAAATTCGGAACTTTAATATTTCAAATTTTCATATTTCCAATTTTATTATTCCAAATTTCGATATTTCCAATTTTAATGTTCCAAATTTTAATATTCCGAAATTACAAATTTCGTCAACCACAAACCAGCAAAAGCTTTACAAAATTTGAACTTTTGGAATATTAAAATTCGGAATTTTGAGACTTCCGATCAATCGAAGTTCAGGTTTCCTACCCCACCCCGTAATAACATCCAATTCGATACGGCAGCGACTATCACTTAATAAAACGATTAACCAACCGCTCGACTCATCCTGAAAAATAACTCTTCGTTCTCCTTGCAGAAATGCGGCAACGAGGATTGTATATGCTAAAACCAATCTAGACTTGATAAATCGAATATTGTAAATCCTTACCCACGTGCGACGGAAAAACGGTGATGTGGGGATGAGAATGGTACCAGCCTAATACTCTCATCGGACGATTGAGCTCCGTAGTCAAACGTTCAGCTTCTGTCGCCGCGTTCAGCAATTGCTCCGGAGATATTTCTACCCTGTCTTTCTTTTTGTCCAGCCGTCGGAGATTTATCAATGCGGATATATTTGCTGTGCCGTGTTCCAGCTGCGACAGTTAGGTTATAAAAATTATAATATATATGAGTGCACGAATGAGCCAATATTGGCTCATATTAGTGCAAAGCTTTGAGAGTCTTATGATTGAAGCGATCTTGACCTCCGCCGATACTTGGATGGGTGACTCGTAAGATTTAAGAAGTCTTTCTAAGTTTAGCTAGAAACTGTTGGTTTTCGGATTTTTAAGAAATTGGACTCTTACGGATATTTCGAATTTTTATAAAGATATAAAGTATATTATCGTTATGATTTGGAACGATGCTTACGTTTCCTATAAGGAGACCCATAACTTCGAAATTTTCAGTAGTGAAAGCATGCTGTAAACAGGCCATGTAAACGTCGGCTTCCAGCTCGACTTTCTCCAGCGAGGTTTCCATATCTTTGAAATAATAGTAGCCAGATAACTGCGAATTTGGGCAATGTTTGTATCTGATCGAAACAGATTCGTTATTTTTCACTTCTCGATGCGAGACCACATAACGAACTGCCAAAACGTAATATCGCGTATCGGAGGAGACACTTTTGTTATTGCGATTCAATTTTACATTTCGTCATGGTGGATTCATAATCGACAATAAAATAGAGATTTTTATATTAGAATTAAAAAACCCACGATGGGTTTTCGATTGTTTATTACGGTCGTGTATAAAACATAAAGGAACCCGAACTCCAATGGAAGGGGCATGGAAAAAGTTACCGCGAAATCGAGAAACGAGAGGGTTCCCGAAACCCCCGCATCGTGGCGCCGATGGTTAAAAGCCGGTTGTCATTTCGCGGTTTGAAGTTAGCTGCAAGTGAGAAAGACGGAATGATAAAGCGTCATCAATCGATTAGCCATATTGAATTTTTGGCTGTGTGTCGAGTGGTTCTTGGATGTTTTTCGATATTATTACTAAAGAAGCGGGGCCGTGATCATAATTTTTATGACGTTTTATACTTTCGAGGAAAGTACGAATTTTCGCATGAATAACCGTATCTATTGCACCTCCCGCACCAACGACGGTGCCAACTGTGTAAAGGACAAAAGATGTACGCAAGCAAGTGTAAAATTGCATTTCTGACGGAATACAATACCGAAATTTTCGAATTGCTAGATAGAGATTGATGAATTCGTTTTATTTATTAATCTCATCGCGGAATAAGCAAATTCGTGTTTAAATTGCATTTAAGACGGCGCATAAAAAAATAAAGTTTGTAACAACGATGAATAACCTAGCATATACGTATAAAGTGTAGAGTACCACACCTATACCAGCGAAGTGAGATGTTCATAGAAGGACAGTTCTTAAGGATTATACGTGCCGATTCTGCTGGGGGCTGCCCCCATTGGTAGTTCTTAAGTAACGGCGCTGACGGCAGTTTTCATTCTCGCTCTCGCTAGTCGTGCCCTGCTTCCTTTTATTATTAATATTTTATTATTAATATTTCAGCAAGTCCACCATTTGATTCGCCTTTAACTCTCCATTTCTAGGGGAAAATATCAAAAAAATATTCTAGATACATTTTTTGCATTTTTCCAGTCCAATTTTGCGTTTTCGACAAAAACTCGGGCATTTTTGTAATCAGCAGAAAATTTGCGATGAAATAGACCCTTTTAAAAGGTTAAAAACGGAAAAAAAAAATTTCGTCTTCCCCCGGCCACTTTCCCAGAATCTTGAAAATCACGAAATTTCAAAGGGCCGTAGAGTGAGCTTCTTATAGGCTATCGACATTCATCAGGGGGGTTTGGAAAAGGTTTTTGCCTAACTTAAATAATGGCGTTGGATTCGTATCGCTATCTCTCATAGTTTTCCCGGAAAGTCCAGTCGAAAAATCGCTAAAAAAAACGCAAAGGGGTATGTATGGAAAAATTTGCAAAAATCGATGGTCCAACTTTGAAATT
>JAPYZI010006503.1:0-11798 GCA_030523105.1 Ophioninae sp. A BG-2022a | reverse complement strand
ATATATATATATATATATATATATATATTTATATATTCACGTATACGTAGCGATCGTAAGTCCGTATAGATTCGTGAGGAGGCCGCGGTGCGCAATCTTCATCGACCACTTGGCAGCCTCGTAAAAGTTAATTAATTAGACGAGAGAAGGGACGAGTGGCCGCGGGATAAGAACGAGATAAAGCGGAATTGCGTCGGTGTCCGGGTGGCGCGCGCGCGCGTTCCGCAGCACATCGAGATGCTCGTTTTTCCCCGTGAGCCCTCTCGTCCTCCTCCTCCCCCCGCCCTTCTCGTCTTTCCACATGTGGACCAATGTCGCGCGTCGCACGTGGAATAGAGAAGCACTCCCCACTGGAACCTCGTCATATCGGACTTTGGTGACCGTTTCACTCGTCGAATAGTCAATCAGAATGAAAGAGAGAAAGAGAGGGGGTTTCCAAATAGAATAGTATAATGATAATGATAATACGAAAAGAAGATATTTCCGTAAAATTTGGAGGACGGTTCTGTCTCCCGATAGGGAAGAACGAGGGCGTCAATTAATTAGCGAAGATTCGGTTTATCGGTATATATAGCTGTTAGCGAATGCTCTTCCGTGTTTCGGCATACCCGGAGTAGCTCCCGTACTTCGCGCCCAGATAATAAACGAAAAACACTTCGCCACCGATGGAGAATCCGTAAAGCCTTTTACATGTGGTCGCGAGAAGCGCCGCGCGGAATCGAACGGCGTACACGTTTTGCGCGAAAAAATATTAGCCGGTGGGCGAAACGCAATGTTTATTGGGAGTTGTTTTTCTTTTTTTTTTTTGCTGGAGAGAAGTAAGAGGAGCATAAAAATAAGGATATTCGATGGGTTTGTGCACATTTCCGTGGATGGATTTCATAGCCGAAGACAGAATTATAAATCAGGTTTATGAAAAAGAAAAACGTGTTTTTGAAAAACTCGTTTTTTTCCTGGTATTGCAACGGTGACGGAATAAAATGGGGAAAAAGTTCGTTGTGATAATAAATGAAAGTGATGATCTTTTTGGGTTAATGAGAAATTTTTTGAGGATGAAAATATAAAATGAAAAAAAATGATAATTGAAAATAGAAATTATGGTAGCTTTGATACGTGATAAAAATATTTTCAATCGAAAGAACAAAAAGTTTGTTGCGATGGAAGCTTATCAACGTCGTCGACTTTAATAGCACGAAGTATCGACCTTTCTCTCATCGGTTGAGCGGTCACCGCTCCGAGTATCGCTCCGTCCGCCAGTTTTGGTTACGCGCATTTATATCGAAACAGGACCAGGTCTCTCGTTAACGATTCAATTCCAACCAGGTTCTATTCCAGATCATTAAACGTGACTGTCATTTATAATAAAATCGATCGGTAGGTTCGAATATTTAATAAAACCCACTCATATCGAAGAGTGTCTTTCAAGGCGCACCGAAACGCACATATATCCATTTTCTTATGTCTATATTGGTCGTTTTTTTTCGTGCAACGATACGAAAATGTACAATTTGATTTGCATTTGGTTGCAATATGTTCGATTCAGGAAAAAAAAAAGTAATTCCGGGCACAATACACTCCAATCGAACGCACGGGCGTGGAGCCGAAAAAGGAAAACACACTCGGCAATGCCGCCCTCACCCGCATAAATTTTTCGCATCGCGCGGGCTATGAAATTCCTTCGAAAAAGCATTTCGTGCGGATCAAACGAAATTTATGGAAATTCGATCGATCCTCATTGTTTTTTTTTTTTTTTTTCTTTCCATTCCCGAGTGTGGTTTCCTTTCCTTCATTTTTGGTTCTCTTCGAGATGCAATAAAAGCGAGACGGAGGCCCGTCGTTCCCGCGTTGTTTGGGTCTCGAGAAATCCTCTCGCGACCCACCCACGCGCGAGTTACTATCGTCGGGACTTTTTAACACCTGGTTAGGGTAGCGTGCAAGAAGAAAGAAAGAAAAAAAAAAAAGAATAAAATAAAACAAACGAGAAAAAGAAGAAATGATGACCGCTTTACTGCCACGCCCGGATCGTATACGTCGTTGCACTTGCGATCGAGCAAAAATTAGTAACTATATACATACACGTTTTACACGATGGGGAAATTCACTTTTGATATTTGAAGAATAGAAAAAAAAAACAATTATGCCGCTCGCAAAAGCGTAAAATCGAATGTCCAAAAAAGAAAAAGAAAATAAGTAAATAAAAGACAATTTCTTGGCATCGGATGACATCGTATCCCGGTGGACGTGACGATGCCCGAGAGGCGATGTGAGAACGAAGGGAACGTCGTAACGTACGCGTGCAGACACACGCGCACACAAATACACGCAAAGATACGAGTGGACGAAGGCGCAGTCTCATGACCATTCTTCACGCTCCGTAATTTGAGAAATTTACTTCCAAATGACAATGCGTTAAGTAATATATATATATACACACACATATAATGAAGAAAAGATGGACGAAACGTTGAGAGGAGGAAGACGAGGAGGAAGTGAGGCCAGGCAAGTAATTGGACGTTAAAAGCGAGCGTGCGTATGTGAGGCTGTAACTTTTTTTCACGAGGGCATTTTTTCAAGACTCCTCACCCTTTTCCCTCCCTCTTTCGCTCTTGTTTTTCTTTTTTCACTTTTTATTCGGAAACATAGCTGGTGAATCTTCGTGTCGCCTCTGAAAACGCTGGATAGACGAGTGGCCGGTCATAAAGACGTTCAAATTTTTAGCGAACACCCCTTAATACGATCCGTGATATATGCGAGCTGACAGAATGTACTCGGAGATCTGGAGGGATAAATTCGCGAGGAGAGAGAAATTAGGAGGTAAATAAGAAGTGGAAGGAGATTGATTGATTTTATTACGCCCTCGGTAAACTTTAGGGCTTGTAAAGAACACGGACCATCCATCACTGTGAGAGCAACGATCGCGTGCAGATTTAATGACGGGTGGTCATCAAATAACATCAGTGCCGAGTAAAAACGTAAAAGAGAGTAGTAAAGAGCGGAAAATATAAATCCTAATGAAGATCGAAAAATGTTAGGTGCGAGAAGTATGATAACGATACATTTGGTATGTTCTAGTATCATTTTTACGAAGAGTTACGATTTAATTTAGCATCAAACGTAAAACATCGAGCTAAAAAAATTCCTTAACAAAACGCAGCGAAAGTTAGGGAGAAACCAAAGAAGAATAACCAAAATACGTTGAATTAAAAATAATGAAAAAATAATACATCAACGTTATAAAAAAGTAACGTCTGGGCCACGTATCACAAAAATAAAAAATCTTGACACCTTCTAACGACATAGAAGAATCCAGTCCGAAGCGACGATTTTTCACAACTTTAACAGTAACCAACCATTTGAAATGCCAATTATCCCTTGCAATAATATAAACCAAGAGGAGAAAAGAGCCAACAGCGATGAGAAGAGGAGCAGCTCGTAGAAGGCAAGAAACATGTAAAAATGTGGAAGATGAAAAACCGCGATCGTTAATTTGGTCGTGTCCCTGTCTCCCCGAATATCTACTTCGATCGTCACTCTTTCCTGAGCCACCCCCTGGCCCCATCCCCTTAAATCCTCTTCGCTCCTTTCCTCACCAATAAAATGCACGAAAACAGTACCGTGTGCGAAAACATTTCGCATATATAGGCGATGGATCCACAGGCCTTCCGCTATGCCAAGAAACCTACGGTCCAAGAAAAACGCGTCAGAATCGCGTCTTCGATCGGTCGTACGTCGTCAGGGGTACAAGCGAAGAGAGTTAGCCATTTCTAAAATACCCCCTCCTCCTTTTTCAACGCAGCCCCACGTCGTACCGTCGACACTTCTTTGCCCCCATTTATGTTTGCGCGTGTATGTGCAAACCACAGAATTCCTGGCCGATCCAACGCTGCAACGTTGGCGCTGCATCTTCGTTTGGTTGGTCCAGAATTTTACGAGATTCGCGCGAGCTCAGCCCGGTGTTATATAGGCACACGAACGTGCCAACTCTCGAGCAAACGATCCGAAGATAAAGAAGGGGGGGGGGGGGGGGGGGGGGGGGGGGGGGGGGGGGGGGGGGAGGGGGGGGGGGGGGGGGGGGGGGGGGGGGGGGGGGGGGGTTGAAGTCGCGTGGGTGTCAGGAAGGTTCGTAAATTCGCGAGATTGCAAAACACAGACGTACACGCACGGGCGTGTAGATGGGGAGCTCCTTGGGGAGCGCAAAAAAGAGGAGATGGCGTTCGAACGATCCTCTCGATTTTTTTCAAAAGAGGAACTTTAAATTTTTCGAACGAGTCGACGCGAAAATCGAGCAGGAAAATTGCTGGAAATCAAAGCGCAGCGACGAATCGTAGTTCTGAGCCTTTTTTTTTTGTTATTTCGGGTTTCTTTGAGGACTGTGTGCCTTTGGGTATTTGCGGGCGAGGGGGGTTCGAAAGGGTAACGGCTTTAATTGTTTATTCGTTTTTTTAAATCGCCAATTATTTACTCAATACGGGTATTCGTTTAATTAACGTATTATTATAATTAATTGTGATTTTATTATCGTAGATGAATACATGAGCATATTTATTGCAGCAACCATTCGTAAGAAGTGTAATTGCACCCGCTATGGAGATAATACGAAAATATTGCAACACGTTGTCCAGAAAATATTTTATCAAAGTGCTCTACGCAAAGGACCATAGCCCTGTACAGAATTTAATTTTACCCACAAACGGGGTCGAATTGAATTTTAAGGGTTATACGGAAAATGACCCTTACAAGGCCTGACCCTTCCATACGGAACAGCGAAATTCGAATATAAAATTAAACTCGATAAAAATTTAAAAAAGCTATGCCAATTAATGAAAAAAAAATCTCTCGTAAATAATTTTTATTTCTTTGGATTATAAAATTATTTTTTAACATTTTCTATCTTATAAAATATTTTTTATATCCATGGAAAAAGAGTATTATTTATGTCAATCAAATGTATTTATTGTATTTTCTCCGTCAACCAATAACAAAAATTATTTACAAAAATGTTCATTAAATTTTTGCATACAGAGCACCCGGCCTCTACAAAGAATTTAATTGGGCCCATAAATGGGGTAGAATTCTATTTAAAAGGTCATTCTACGCTAAGAAAATTAAATTTGAATATAAAAATTACATTTTATTTTATGCAAATTATTTTAACCTCCATCTCAATATACTTAACCCAATAATAATCATTTTTCTTCTATTAAACACCGTATCCACAGGAAACGTAAAATTCGTTTTTATCCAACTATAATGAATGCACAGTTGCGGGATCATTTTGATAAAAAGTGGAGGATGATGACGCAGCGATTACTATCGGATTTCAAGTCCAATGTTTGGAGAAATAGAAAATCGGGGGTGACTTTCGTCTCGAGGTACGAAGGTGACGAAACAACGCAACGGGTTTCTAGGGAGTGCTAAAAAAAAGTGATCGCGGTCCAGCTGTCCTCATCATTGAATAACTGGTGCTCGGGCACACATTATTGCGTTCCGTATCGAGGAGGATACGCAGATATACGTAGTTCAAAACCCGTTTTCGCACACGCTCCTTCGCGGGTATAATCGTCGTATAGCGTGTGCCGGGACATTAATTTGTAATGGTCAGTACCAGTCGGTACTCCTCCATCAACGCTCGGAGTCTCCGCGTGTGTGCTACGCGCGTTTAATCATTCCAGCATCGTGTGGCCTGCATCACGTGATCCTCTTTTGCCAAAGATCAACGTCGAGTACGTACGGACTCTTCGCGGTTATTATCCCGTCTTGATTTTTGAAGAATCATCCCCCTTCGCTTCCCCCAACCCTTCTGTCCGCTTCAACTTTTCTTTACGTACGAGCGGCGTGTGCAGGATCCGAGGAAGGAGCGGCTCTTTCTTTCTCCCTCGTTTGCATCATGAATAGCCATCAGGAACTTCAGCAAAGACAACGGTAGGAAGAGCAACTGGTGGCGATCGGGACGTCACGAGTGTATCGGACTTTCGATGCGCTTTCGACCGTTTCGAGTCTCCGAAAACTGACGCATGCGAAAACAACATTCTTACAGGAAATTCCAGCGATCGGTTTTTCATAATCATGTGAGGTAGTGATATTTAGTTTTTATTCTTATCACCGTACTCACCGTAAATCAGTTTATGATTCAATGAAAGAAAATCTGGTAGTTTGTTTAAAGGACTCATTAATTAAAAGCTAAAAAAATGAACGCTGCTCTTTATACCAAGTCATAGTGGCGATAAACGGAAAGGGACAATGATCAAAAAGGGTATACTTAGGATTAAGTGGGGTAAAGAGTGCACAGTAGTTTAAATAAAATGGATTATCTCAAGTGAAATTCTGTACGTTAAATTAATATCAGACAATACCTAACAACATCAACAATCAAGTACAAGCTGATTAGAAAAATCAACTTACACTGATACGGACAAAACCCTGTCCCCAGGTGCACATTATCAGGTACCAAATTCATAAATAGACTAAACATGATTTTTAATGAATCTAATCGATCTGCGCATGCGAATCCTTGCTCGACAAGTTTGTGGGCGCACTTGTAAGGACCTAAATATTGTTGAAACTGCTAAAAATTTCTTTATCGCCCTAATCCTACTATTACCATTCAACTAGACGAAATGACGTGAATCCTGATACGATCCTTTATGATTCTAGCTCAAAAATTTTAACGTTCTCGTTCAAGATTACTGGACACCCCAAAAGGAAAATAGAAATGAAAGATCCCGAAATGAATGAGAAACGCAAGCCGGGCGTTTTGACAAACGCTTGGATAGACGTTTGTTTGATGACGCTGGAGAAAAAAATACGCGGAAAAGGGCACTGTCGCGATTCGAAAACGTGAGCGAATGAATTGCTCGCGGGTCGGATCGATCGAGTACAGCCGTGCCAGCGTGAAATGTCCCATGTAGGAGCTCACATTTGTGCCTACGCAGCTCGTCTCGTCGTTAGCCCAACATAAGAGTTCGCGCAGAAGTTCAGACAACCCAAACAAAAGGACTTGCATACGCACGCGGTGACTTCGCGCCACACGTCGTATTCGTTCGCTTCCTCTTTCTCTCTCACTGCTCTTTCGCGAACTCGAATAAAACGCGTCTTCGCGCTCGACTCGCCCCTCGCTCCCTGGACGTTTAGCCTATTAATTACGAGAGCTGCGGACGCCGGGCATTATGTATACACGAGTATGGTAGATACCGTTAACGCGTCGAGTCGAGACATGCGCGTGAACGTTCGATATTTCGGGGACGTTGCATCTATGCAACGTTGACTACCATTGAATCCGGTTGTTTCCAGGACCTCTTTTTCACGTGTATTCGAACAATGCTGTCCTGGTTAAGATGCTCATCAAAATGATTTATTCGATACCATTCTTATTCATTGAGATAGTAAACAAAAAATCTATGGCGCATTAAAAAAATGTTTCTCCAAGTTTTATGATAAATCAAGTGTTTCAAAAGTTATTGAAGGTATCGAAGAGACTTCTGAACATTAAAATGAAGGTATTTTAACAGGTGCCTTGTTTCAGCTACCTATAACAAATAAGTGACAAAATTTGAGAAAAATAAACATGTCTTCAAATGATTTTATTCGTTCTATTTCTCGAAGGGTCATTACGGAGAAATTCGTGTGATTCGGAGTACGAGGACAATGTGCTCTCAGTCGTATTTTAATGTACGTGTGAACTCTCGCGATGACGTATAACGGAGACGGACGAGATCTAATATCTCCGAGCTGGTGAACAAAAGAGGAATACTTCGTCATCAATCATACGAGGAGACAAAATCCGAGTCTGGCAACGGCACGTGATGTATAGCTAACGTGTATAATGACAGCGAGTACACGCATGCGCATTGCGCCGTGTGTGCATGTGTGTGTGTGTGTATTGCGAATGTAGTCCCGGAGTGACCAAGAATGTACGCGCGTGCGCGCGCGCGCAGATGGCGCGAAAGGTCACTGTGGGAATGGTCAGGTCGTTGGCAAGCGATTTGTGCGGTCTTCGCGTAACTTTATGTAAGCCTTAAGGTCAATAGCGAAAGGAATACTTGGCATACACGCCTATGTCGCGTGTTTGCTTCGGTGAGTGTGTTCGCACCACCCGTTGGGTCAATGCACCGCGCGATGGAAATAGAAAAGACGCGTACTCGAGCTTCCTCCCAGTTGTGTATTCCGACCCGAATATCGATCCACCGAGGCAAACAATTTTATCCATTTCTCTCTCTTTGGCGAGTGGGACGATCTTTCGGATCTCCAATTACGGGAACGTCCGTTTAGGGTGGCCGAGTTTCGAGAGATTGATTTATGATAGCCGAGTGAAGAGAATTTATTGACTGATTGATATTATTTTATCACTAGGGATCAACGGGCTTTGACATATAACGTTTAGTACAAATAAATCCATGATTCTTTGAATAGATGGCTTTAGTTATCCGCATCTCGCGTGGCACGAGTCCGGAAGGGTTACACTAGTTGGAAAAATGTAAAATTTTGCGACAGCTTTGCGATTGGTCGACTCTTTTTGTGATTCGTTGACTCCAGAAAATAATGGATTACTTTTCCTCACACCTGATTACTAATAGATACAAAAAATGTTCTGCGCAATTTAGAATCAAAAGAGTAAAGTGAAATAAAAGGGTGGCTCGACGAAGGCTAAAACGGAGACGAACGAAAGGAAATTAAGGATCGTTCGATCAATTAAACCCCTCAGAAAAGCAGTGAAAATTGATGGAAGGTAACGAAGTAACTTAATGGAAGAGGGAACGAAGGTAAGTAACTCCGTACGAAGTGATGAAAAATAAGAGGCGAATGAAGATTATTTCAATGCAAAACGAAGCAAACCGAAATGACTCGTTAAAAGAGAACCAGAAAAAAGACAAGCCGCGATTCAGTCTGCACGAAAGAAAATATACGAAAAAAGGGGATTGGGAAAAAATAACAAAGGATAACAAGATGGGGAGGGAGTAGGGGAGAAACGACGACGAACGCTCCACGTCGCGATTCTCGTTTTCCTTGTCGCGATCGCTTAAGTCAAGGGGGCCTCTCCCGCCGGTCTCGCGCAGAGAGTTCTAACCGCGAAATTACGCGTCGCTGATGTTGAATCGTTGCTCCTGCTGATGCTGAGCGAGAGTTCTTTTTCTCTTCTTCGCTTCCTTCCTCCCGCCGTTTCTCTCTCTTTCTCTCTCTCACACACACACACACTCTCTTTCCCTCAGCTCACTGACTCGACTTGGAAAACAGGAGATCGCGGAGCCAGAGAAACAGAGAGAGAGAGAGAGTGCTAGAAACTGCGAAGAGGTTTACCAGCATGCTGCAGCTTACACACGCAGAACGAAGACGGAGAGAAAGAGCGAGATAGAGAGAGAGAGAGAAAACACGATACGGCCATACAGTTGGACCTCGTTCTCATCTCTCGGCAAGCAGAGAAGAGAACACACGCACAGGCTCTCGTCAGTCGAAAGAGCACACACAAGCTCGCAAAGATGTGCGCCAAGAAAGAGCCCTCGGTGTGAGAGGGAAAGACAGAGGGAGAGGGCGAGAGAGTGAAGGCAGAGAGGAAAGCAAAGGATTGCGCGCGACTCGCCAGGTTATAAGGGATAGTAAGAGAATCTGCCTGGAGCATTTCCTCTCTCGGTTCCCCACCCTCTCTCTTTCTTTCTGTCTCTCTCTCTCTCTCTCTCTCTCTCTCGCTGCGGAACCCTCTCGCAACCGACCAAACCGGACTTTCGTACTCCAACAAACCTGTGCAAGGATGATTGCATTCCGGACATGCGGAGATGCAAAGGTTTTATGAAACCCCGCTGCCCTCCACCCCCCCCCCCCTCCCTCTCAACCTCCTCGCCGCGGTCCTCCGCGGAGTCCCGAGAGGAACTGAAAAGAGCCTCTCGAGAAACGCGAGGGGTGAGCGTCCAAGGGGGTTGGAGAAAGACAGCGAGGCCGGTCCCCGGGTTGACCGAAAAAAGGAGATAGGAAAAGAGATATCCGCAAAAGACAACGCAACGAACGAAAAAATGAATCCCCTCAGCTTCCCCTTTGCACAGTCACCCCTCCTCCCGCTCCTCCTCCACCTCCTCGTCATTCCCTCAATACCAAACGCACAGTTTTTTTCACATATCGCAGTGTGGCCGAAGGCAATAACTCTCTGCGAATATTAGCAGTCGAACGGATACCCAACCGTACTCACGGTATACCCGTATACGTACGTAGCCGGGTATCGGTGGCGTAAATCGAACAGAGTTATTTTAATATCGCGAGGAAGCAATCGGATACGTATTACATCGAGGCCGCTCATTCTCCGTCGTGTATGACACGCACACACGGACCCACGTATTCACCGGTGTACGACGAGAAGAAGAAGAAGAGGGGGGAGCGATCCGCGGATATCAGGGGGAAGGGGGAGGGCGCGTTGATTTATGAAAATCATAAATAATACGTTGCAGTGTTGACGGCTTATTAGTCATTTTCAGTTAAACCATTAAACATTTTCTCGTTATGTAATTGCGGGAAAAAAATGGTTTTGCGAGGGACTGGGAGGAGGCTCAAGGAGAAGGGAAGTTTGGTGGGGAGGAGCGAGAGAAGTTTGCGATGCATCGCGAATGGAAAATAATATATCGTTATATACTCAGCGCGAGGCGTGTCTCGCTCTCGTCTCGCGCGGTTTATAATACCACGGAGGTTCGCGTATCATCGTCCTTGCACTCAACACACATACCCACCGGTGTACGTAGGATGTAACCCGCCGAAGAGGAGCCCCTACCCGAGCTCGATGTGTATTACTTTCCATTTAGTAACGCTCGTTGATGATATTTAGATTACGAGCGAGGCACGCGCCGCCCGTCAACGACTCGCATACCCGTATGTGCGTGGATATGGCACCGTTGAGGTAGACACGCGCGAGAACACTCGCCAGGACCCCGAGCAGAAACGACCACCAGCTAATCGAGTTAACGCGCCCTGAATTTTTCTTCGGATTCGTACTTGCGCACAGTTGTCAACACCCGAGATTGGGTTCTGTCGCAACATTTTGGTACCCGGTTATTCACATCTAGGTAGTAACACCGCTGTATCGTATAGTTGTTTATATCGGATAGTGGAACATCCGGAATTCCCCTATACTTTATACAGATAAACGGAAATACAAAAACATCACACTGTGAATTTAAAAAATTGCAGTAGAATTCAATTCCCAATTACGTAAAAATCGTTCTACCTCGGTAAAACTAAATTAAAGAAAATTAAATTAAAGATTGCTCAAACAATTTTCCGGTTGAGTGAAATTCGATTAAATGAAATGAAATTAAATATTCCGTGAAAATCACTCTAGTTCAGGGAATTTGAATTGAGTTAAATTAAATTAAGAATTACTTTAAAATCATTCTAGTTTAGTGAAATTAGATTAAATTAGATGTAATTTAAAAATACGTAAACAAAATGTTTTCAACTCGGGCCCATTATCTCATCCAATTACGGTAACAAGTTTATCGAAAATCTTTTCCCGAAACCAAAACAAAATCGCGAAGGCAGCTCTTGTGAATCGACCTGTAAACATATATACGTGTGTTTACACTCGTTCGCGCGCAGCCCGCGTTTATTGTCCATTCAAGAGACGTGCAACGTAACACACAAAAGCGAGCTGAGGTCGGGTGACTCGAGGCTTTTTGCAACGTCGTTCTCGCCCCTCCTCCCCCCTCCCATGAACTTTAACTAGCACAACATTCTAGGAGAGAAAGTAACGCGTTTCGTATACACCTCGATTGTGCATACATTATATGTACACCTTTATACATATATCTATATATATATATATA
>JAPYZI010006502.1:0-22986 GCA_030523105.1 Ophioninae sp. A BG-2022a | reverse complement strand
AGAGAGAGAGAGAGAGACAGGGGTGAAATTGTTAAATCGAGATTTCTCAAAGACGAAACATTTTAAAGGGGTAATAAAAGGAGCGAGCTCCGCGTCTGTGAATTCCGCAGAGCCTGATGCTCGTTTCGACAAAAAACAAAAAACAAAAAACATAAAATGCAAACGTCCGTGAGACAACCGAGTTCGAAAATTAGCGAGGTTGGGTCGATTTTCCGGATGTCCTCGAGGCTGTGCTTCGCGTACCACGGCTGCGAGTACGGATTGTTTTTTTTTTTTGTACGAATATTAGCGAAGCGTCGTGGTATCGATAATAACGAAAGGAACAACTGAGAACTGAGCAACGTCGATTCGAAAGAGCTCGAAGTATTCGCGGCGAGAGTGCAACCATCGGCGATGTTTGTTCGGACGGACGTTCCTCGGTTCGCTCGGTTGCTCGATTCGTTGTTATCGATACCGCGATGTTTCAGCTATTGTTCGGACGACGAATACGCTTGTTTGCACTTTCGAGTCGTTGACTCGATCCAGAGATTTTCACGAGTTTGAAAAAAAAAAAAACGTGGGAGTATCTTGAAAACCGTGACGATTTTAACGAGCTCGTGTTTGGTCATTCCGGATCATCACCGTCCCATCTGTCGTCACTCGCGATATTGTCGTTGGTTTTTTCGGACACCCTGTATACATAATCCTCTGTATTAGTACTCGATCTCACAGTACATTTAACGCGCGAGTCTCACCTATCATCATACTTTAACTTGATATCCGGTGATTTGCTCGTACGTGCTCGTAGAAAAGCACCCGGCGTGAGCGCCGGGCGATCTCGCGTGGAATCTCATCCGGGTAAATCGATCCTTCTTTTATTCTCTCATATCCCTCGCATATTTGTACTCGCACAAATTTGACAAAAACGCGCGTGACGAGACGAGCTCCGTTTCCTCGTCATTTCTCGCTTTGCCTCAACGACCTGTTCACGTAATACGAAACGCTACGCGAACGTAACGCTTGCGCGTGCGCGCGTTTTAAAATACTTTCAAAAGAGGAATCTCACTGAAAACGAAAAAACAAATTCATATTTTTATATTGTACGTTTTTCTCCCCCGAAATAACCCTGTACGAAGGTACATCAAAAATATTATCTTGAAGTGAGATTTTTTTATCTGGAATTTACGTAAAATTTATCTATAGCTTTTCCGGAACTAATTTTCACCTCGATTCTTGAAAAAAATTCAGATACATACTCGTAAAGAATTTATCTGGAATTTATCTAGATGTTATCTGAAATTGATGTAGGAATTATCTCAAATTTGTCTGCTGCTTATTTGGAGATAATTTTGACCTCGATTCTTGACAAAATTCCAAATAAATACTCATAAAGAATTTATCTGGAATTTATCTACGCGTCGTGTCAAGTTCATTTCGAAATTATCTCACATTTATCTATCGCTTATCCGGAGCTAATCTTGACCTTCATTCTTCAATAATTCCCAAATAAAATCATCTAAAAAATGTATCAGAAACATACCTAGATTTCATGGAGAAATGATTTTAAATTGATCTATTTTTTTTTATCTAGAACTCATCTGGAATTTGTCTAGAATTTGGGAATAAGATAAAACGCGAGACTCTCGACAGAGGTAACTTCTTTAATTTTTAGCGGAGCGATTTATGGTCGGAACTTTATGAAAAAAATCATGAAGGTACTTAAAGAGTGAGAGAGTGATGGGGTCCAATCGGAATTTCGATAGAATCAAAATGGCGGCCATAAAAAATTGTTGAATTCGTTGATATTTTTTTTTCCGAACTTTTTTTTCGCTCAAGAGCCCTTTTGCGTATTCTTTGTCGTAAACGGCGCTATCGTCGGGAACACAGGATGAGCAATGTAACGTGTGAATCTCCGTTTACGCGTGTGTGTTTTATTATTACAATTTTTCCCTTTTTTTTTTCTTTTCGTATTTTTTCTTTTTAGCCGCTTATGCGAGTATAAAACTGAGGCCAGAATGCAAAAATGACCTCGGCTGCTCAACGAGCGATGCACGTAATAATTAACTTCATTAATTTTTATTTCTTCGTGAAATGCCCCGTGAGACGCGTGTATACGCGTTTATATGCATAAGAACGATGGATAAAACAGACACGTCCGTGTACGGGCGTAAAACGCCCGTCTGTGTAGCCACGGTGGCAGTCGCGAATAGAATCCGTCCGGTATCACAGTTGCATGGCTATACCAACGCCACAATCTCGTACGCGATTATTTCGCAGATTATTATTATTATTATTTTTTTTTTTTAATTTTCTCCACCGGGTCTCGACGGAAATGAACGCGGGAAGATCCTTTAAAATCGGCGCGCGCACTCAAGGGTCGCAACATTTAAGCGCCGATCTTTCACGATTCTTCCAATCTCTCGAGCTCAAAAAAGAATTATTCAGAACACGTGGTTTTTCCAGTCGCACCGGAAATCCATCGTTTTTTTTTTTGAATGTGTGTGTTTGGGTTTAAATTGAATTTATTAAAGCGTAAATATTCGCACAAGCTTTTTTATTTTTGGCTCATTGAGATTTATTTTTGACTTCGTTTTTTTTTGTTCATTAAAATTTATGTGTTGTTTTTATTAACATTTATTTGTTTATTTATTTTATTATTGTAGGTTATTTATTAATTAATTTTATTATTCAGATTTATTGATCGATTAATTTTGTTATCAAGTTTTGTTTATTCATTAATTTTATTTCAAATTATTAAAAATCAAGAATTAAGGAAAACTGATTTTAAGGTGGTTAACCAAAAGTGGTGGATGAAATCGATCGTATTCCCTAGCTAATTAATTTTGTTTTGTTTTTCGTAAACCGTGCCGAAATATTCCAGACTCAAATTCCGACAGAAAATTTTTCCCCTTCAATCGAAACGTCTGAAGCTTCGAAATATTCGAAATACAAAATTAGTAAAAAGTTACAACACGAATATTTTGAAAAATTTTGCAAATTCGGATTTCGAATATTGGCTTGAAAAAATGTTGTCGATTTTTGGTATTTATTTATCAGTTGGACTTTTAAGGGGGTGAATCTTGATGTTTCGAGAGGGCGACTGGCGAGGGTTCGCTCGATCTTTGATAGGCTATAAAAAAACATTGCTCAATCCGTTCGCGAGGATCGCGCTCGTCTGGCTTTTCCGAGCTTCCGCGGGGTAATTAAAAGTTCGCGCATCAAGAACTCCCGGTTTTTATAGACGGTATAGAGCGTCTGTACGACGACCAAAGATAAGTCCGTGTTTGCGTATGCACGAACGTTCGGGCATTCGCGAGTCGCAACTCCGAGGGTTCCCTTGATCTCTAAAAACCTTTAAAAGTCAAAGGGGCGTATGTCACGCTGAGATTCACGCGCAAAACCGGCGCGAGCCATTTTTCGCGCAGCCTCTTGCGATCTCGATGTATCGACACGTTTTCGACATGGATTATGCATCCGTTGCATTTATGTTACACCGTAACGAAACGCCACCTCGTGGCGATTTTCCTTTTTTTCTATTGCAAAAAAATTTTCTTTATTTTGTTTCTGATGTTTCTGAAATATTTCTTATTTTTTCTGATTTTTCTTCATTTTTTCTTTTTCTTCGAAAAAAGAGAACCCAAGAACCCAAACAAACCCAAACACAAGCTTATTTTCTTGTTTATTTGATTTTTCAAATAATTTTTCATGTTGTTTTTAACAAACCCAAACAAGCTCATTTTCTTGTTTGGGTTTGTTTGATTTGGAGAACCAAAACAAACCCAAACAAGCTCATTTTCTTGTTTGGGTTTGTTTGATTTGGAGAACCAAAACAAACCCAAACAAGCTTATTTTCTCGTTTATTCGATTATTCAAATAATTTTTTACGTTGTTTTTAACAAAACCAAACAAGTTTATGTTCTTGTTTGGGTTTGTTCAGGTTTGAAGAACCGAAGAACTCAAAACAAACCCAAACAAGTACATTTTCTTGTTTATTCGATTTTGTAAATAAATTGTTCACGTTGTTTTTAACAAACCCAAACAAACCTAAAAGAGACGCGTCAATTTTCTGAAACTAAACGTCATCATCGATGTCAAAAGGGAAAAGAAAAATTTGGTGAGATTAGTCATCGTGGGTTTCACGAAGCAATTGTTGAAAGTCGAATCCAATGTGCATCATCTGGCTGGAGGTGTGTTGGCGTCCATATTGGGCAGCATGCGCGAAATGATGAAAAAGGGCTCCACGTTCAGTAACCGGGTAACCTATATCACCAAGCCGGTATTTTACCGTGTTTCTCGTCCGTCTGTCCGTTCGGAATTAAACAGAGGAGAAACGCGAAGAGACCCACCCACGAGCAGACGTCGTTGAAGGGAGGGAGGGAGAGAGAGAGAGAGTTGCCAGGTGGTGAGGGCTGATGACGATGATGCGATCGTGCCATATGCTCTTCGCTATCCTTTCTCTCCCTTTGGGGGTTCCTTTCACCGAAATGTAGCTGAGTACGAGTTCGAGGGACCGACTGGAATATCTATGTGTAAAATACCACCAAACTAATTAATTTTCCTCCATGGATCCCTTTGTTTTCGACGAAAAGCTTCCCTCGGCGAATTATGATCCTAGCTGGGTTGCACGACAGCTCGAAGCGTGTTCCCGGCTGTTGAAACACGAAATTCCAACCCCTAATTCATAACTAGACCTAGTAAGAGCTATTATTGGGGTCAAGTGTGCGCATTCTGGAATTCGCTGGCTGGCTTTTATCCAAATGAATTCTTGACTCGTCAAAATCCAAATGACTGCGACGAATCCATCATCGATCCATTTGAATAACGGGTGCGCACACTTGCCCGGCAGGGTAGCTCGGCTTTGCAAAAGTGATTAGAAATGAATGCAGAAACGGCTGGTACTTGATACCACCAAAGGCTTTGATCCAAATGGATTATTGGCTCATCCAAGTCGCAACGACTACGGTTAATCCATCAGCGGTCCATTTCATAATACGGGTGCGCACACTTGCCCGGCAGGTTAGAGAAACTTTCCAAAAGTGATAAGAAATTACGGTAGGAATGGCTGATAGCTAATAGCACCAAAGGGAACGAGGATTTCCTAGATCCCATTCCACTTTGTCGTTCCGGCATTGACCGTACAGACACTGGGGTTGCTTCGTGCTCTGCGCAGGTACAAGGGGTGTATTTTACTTTTTTGCCATTCGACGGAAACGACGAGAAGGGCAAAACAAGACCAGAGAAATAACAGTGGAAGAGGAGGAGAACGCAGTGCCAGCTCGTGTAACCGACACCGCTCGTTCGTTTTCCCCCATTGCGGGGCCACACTGTGCCACTTGTCCCCCTTAGACGCAATCGAATCCAACGACCCTCCCTTTCGTTCTATCCTGAACGACCATTCGATTCCCCACTTTCGATTCCTAGTAAATAAACCCCGCAACGTTTTTCGTGTATTGGGTAAACTGCTCCATGGGGTTCCATTCTCCGGCATTCAATGACGGACAATGAAAACGATACGTTTCTATTTACCGGTGGATACTAAGCCGGAGAGTACTCTCGATTGACGTTCAATCGACCGTGACCACTGGTAGACTTTCGAACTGTAAAATTCTATTGGGGTGACCGATACTCCCAATGATACTCCGGTGGCTTCGTCGAGCCTGAGTGATCCCTGATTCGATTATCAACCCTAGTCACTCCTCCGATTCCTACGACTCGTGAATCTTCGTCGTATCGAGCTTTTCCAAAAGCCATGAACGTAACCCAACGGACCTCGAGTCGAATCAGCCATCAATGTATCTTTTGAAAACACGCCTGCGTCAACAATTTACGTTTGACCAACGATTCGCGTTTGCCGTCGACCAGGAGACGATTAATTAATAAATAATTCAGCAATTCCCAACCATCAACAACCGAACTCAAACAAACCCAAACAAACCGTTTCCTGGCCCCATCCAGTCTTTCTTCCTCCATCACCTATGAATCATCATCACCCTTCCAGACTTCCAATTACCCAAAACTGTAACCCAAACGAATCCAAGCAAAAAAAAAATACAACCATTAATTCGCTACCTCTTCCAACCTTCAGTTATATCGCGTTACCAATCCTGCCGTTTCCAATGAGGCTCCAATAACGATTCCCAATTCTCCACTCCCAACCTCAAACTTTTCATTCCCTTTCATGTACTCTTAATCCCAACCATCAAAAAGTCCACGAATTAACTTCCATCTTATCATCGCATTCAAAAACTTGACAGTCCCCTGTCTCTTCCTGTTTGTTTCTGTCTGATGCTTACTTTTATCAGGATTTCGAACTTTTTTTCCTCTCCGTCGTACAATTTTCATTCCAGTCGTCAAGAGAGTCCAAGAATTAACTTTTCTCCCCTGCCCGTTCCCTAATCATCTTTTTATTCGCTCCCATTCGATCTCTCTTTCTCGTTTAATCGTAATAGCTGACTAAACGTCGTCGTTATTCGCGGCAAAGGAGACGGTAAGATATTCCAAGCGGGTCTCTTTTGTGTTAGTTCGTTGCTCGGGTTGATACAAGGCCCAGCAGGCATTTTCTGGGGACCCCGGGGCCCCGGATGACTAATAACGTCATCAATCACGTGGCATCGTGCACTCGCGAGCAACACCCTCTTCCCCTTCCTCCTCCACTCTCCCGATTACTTCGCACACTTGTTTGCACACACGCAGCGGGGGGGGGGGGGGAGGGGGGGGGGGGGGGGGGGGGGGGGGGGGGGGGGAGTTTGAGGTGTTCGAGGGGGACTAGAGCGTTGAACAGCCTCGCGCCCCGACGCCGTCATGATACGCGTGCTTCGGATTCGTTGCGCTTTGTCAAGGGTCATGGACGATGGCCTCTTTTTTTCCTTTTGTTCCATCCACTCCACACAACTCCTCGATTTTTAAAAAATATTATTATCGTTATTTTAATTCTCGCTGATCATCGCGAGCCAATGGGCTTCTCTTTGACGCTCCAGATTCGCGTTCACCATCCACCTGCCTGTTATCTTGCGTGTGTTAAAAAAAAAGATAAAGAACAAAAAAAGTGAGTTTTGTAACCCAATGTTAAATTAGGCTCGGACTGTGCGAATGAACGGGTCGGGGCAGGGGACAGTTTTTTGTTATTTTTTTGTTTTGAGGAGTTTCATTGACATCGGGCTTTGAGATCGGAACGAAAGTCGATGCGAGATAAGCCAGCTTCGTTTAGGATTGAAGACGAGCTCAAAATGGGACACGCGAGACTCGGGGTTACTCGAATAGGATTTTTTTAAAGGATGATACGATTATGGAACGAATACTCGATTGGAGTCTGAGAAAATTGGTCATTTTTTGGTTTGGATTTGAGATTGTTTATTGATTTAGACAGTGTTGGGGTTTGGGCGATCTGTTGATCGCGTTCTCGATGTGCGGTATATCGACCCGTCAAGCCTGTTGATGCATCAGCATTCTTCAATTATCAGGACATCCTTCAGCCAATTATTAGGGCTTCAGCCAAACATCGGAACTTCCTTCAGCCAATTATCAGGACTTCAGTCAATTATCAGAACTTCCTTCAGCCCATTATCAGAACTTCATTCAGCCAATTATCAGAACTTCATTCAGCCAATTATCAAGACTTCCGCCGCTTATCAGAACTTCATTTAGCCAATTATCAGGACTTCCGCCAATTATCAGGACTTCAGCCAATTATCAAGACTTCTTCCAATTATCAGGACTTCAGCCAATGATCAGAACATCATTCAGCCAATTATCAGGACTTCCGCCAATTATCAGGACTTCAGCCAATTATCAGAACTTCCTTCAGCCAATTATCAGAACATCAGCCAATTATCAGAACATCAGCCAATTATCAGGACTTCCTTCAGCCAATTATCAGGACTTCCGCCAATTATCAGAACTTCCTTTAGCCAATTATCAGGATTTCAGCGAATTATCAGAACTTCGTCCAATCATCACGACTTCTGCCAATTATCAGAACTTCCTTCAGCCAATTATCAGTACTCCACCGAATTATGAGGACTTTCATCAGCCAATCATCAGTATCCGTGGTTGATGGATAATTCGTCGAACAAGGGTTTAAGAATAAGGGCAACGCATGCAAAAGTGTCTCGTTCAGTGGGTCAGGAGCGCTGAGAAAAGAAAGCCCTCCGAGTACTTACAGCTGATCGTGTGCCAGAGCTTGGCGTGATGGCGTGATGCGTGCAGCAAGCCTGTCGGCTCATCGAGCAGCGCCACCAGAAGCTTATACCTCCCTGCTATATACGTTCAAATACATATATATATACACTTGGGTGTTAAACTTAGGGCTCGAGTGGGTAGCATCAATTCTCACACACAAAAGTTACGCGTTGAGGCATCGGTTTCAGAGTGTCGTGCGTGCATGATCGCGAGAACCACCCCCGTCTATTCTACCCACTCCGTCTCGTCTTTTTGATCGTTCGCTTTTTCTTCACCTCTCTTTTTTCTTTTTTTTCTTCGATCCTTTCCTCCTTTCAGCTCCGATGCGTTTCGCTCGAGAATTGACACACTTCAAATCGAATTCATCCACGAAACTATTCTTTTTCTTTTAACTGTCATCGTGCTGGATATTCATAATTTTGGTAATTTGAGGTTACGTTGGCACAAAAGAGAGATCAATCATTTCGTTAAAGTTTTTGTTAATTACGTTTCAAGTTAATCCTGGTAAAACTATTTAATTAACTTCTGCAGCCATTCTTTGTCGATTCAAATAGTATAGGAATTTTAGCTTCAATTTCAATTACTGCGAAGGTGGAATACAGGAGATACGACCAGTCTAGTGTTTTTAGAACCTCCTTTTTTTAATCAGGCTGAAACTGGATTTTTTGAGTTTTTTTTTTCAATTATTTTCAATTATGTTTCAATTATTGATAATTATTTCCAATGTATATTTTCTTTTTTTTTCAATTATTTTCAAATATATGAAAATGTATTGGTTGAAATTGAATTTCAATTCCATTATTTTTTCAATTATATATATTTTCTTCTTTTTGTTCAATTATTTTCAATTATATTTCAATTATTGATCATTATTTCCAATGTATATTTTCTTTTTTTCAATTATTTTCAAATATATGAAAATGAATTGGTTGAAATTGAATTTTAATTTCATTTTTTTTTTCTTCGATTATATATATTATCTTCTTTTTGTTCAATTATTTCCAATTATATTTCAATTATTTCCAATATACATTTTCTTGCATTTTTTCAATTATTTTCAAATCTTCTTTTCTTCAATTGTTCAATTCAATCAGTGACGAGCGGATAAATAAAAATGTAAAGAAAAAAAACGAGTGTTTTTCGACGAATTTCCAGGTAGGAAAGCCCCGGAGAAAAGTACTACTCGAATTAGCCTATATACGCGAGTTACTAGGAGTAATTAGACGCCGGTCAACCCTTTTTTGTTTCTCTTCTTTTTTTAAATGTAATTTTTTTTTTTTTTTTTTTTTACGAGTACGCACTACGCGATACGATCTTTATCCGCGAATCGCCGTGTACGAGAATACGTACGCGTATCGCGTACTACCATGTTCGTTAACTCTCATAAGATCATAGACCGTAAGACAACCGACGAGATGCCAAGCGAGCGCAACAGACGAGACCAAGTTCTGTTTTCTTCACCGCACTCGTATGGACACGTAAACGTCCTGTGTATTTAGTACCCACGTATATACCGGGTACATCAGTACGAAGAACTCTCAGCACTGACTTCACGGACTTATGGAACTTCGAAGCCACAAGAAACAACTCGGAAGCGTACGGTGTCCCGTTAGATCATCGGCCAACTGTTATATTTGATACCTCGGCGTTGACAACGAACCGTATTATAAAATCAACCGCAAATTCATTCACGCTTCGACAATGTACTCGTACTTCGGTACTCGAGTTCCGCGAAAATCGACAATTTTTTTCGTTTGTTTTTTCGTGGTGTTTCATTAACTTTAGGTAACGATTTTGTAAATAAAATGAATTTTGCGATGAGTGGATTTAAAGAGAAAAAAATTAGGTGTTAATATTTAGTAGAGTGATTTTTATTGCTTATTAATAAATAGGAAAAAAATATATATTTCATTGAAAACAATGTAATGTTTTATTGTTCGTTAATTAATAGAAACAAATTTATGTAGCACGTTAATAAACAGGAAAAAAATATATTACGTATTAATGAATGTTAACAAATTTCATTGCATATTTATTAATAGAAAAAATACATTTAATTAAAAACAATGTAAAAAATATTTCATTGTTCATTAATTAATAGAAACATATTTATGTTGCACGTTAATAAACAGGAAAAAAATATATTACGTATTAATGAATGTTAAAAAATTTAATTGCATATTAATAAATAGAAAAAAATACATTTAATTGAAAACCATTTGAAAAATATTTCATTGTTCATTAATTAACAGAAACAAATTTATGTTGCACATTAACAAAAAGATAAAATATACATTTCTCATTAATAAATCGGAAAAAAATGTTAATAGCGTATTAATAAACAGAAAAATTATTTATATTGCACCTTAATGAATAAAAAAATATTAATACTGCACGTTAATTAGTAATAAATGAATAAACAAATATTAATAACGATTTGTCGACTCCCTTGGGAGTAAGTGGTCAAACGTATTATTACGCGGACGTCAGTCTCGAGGTGCGATACTTCAATGTGTTATCTGTTACGGCTACGCTTCGCAATTCGTAATTTCTCGGCCTGGATTCTTTATGCATACAGTGAGACTCCGATTTTCTACCGGTTGGGAGGAGCACTGTTGAAAGATCGGTTCAGAGAGGAGTGGCTTGATGATTATTGGAGGGGTCGAAATCGTGGATGTCTGGAGTTTATTAATAAAAGTTTTATATAAAATAAAATTAAATTTTATTAAAATTTTTTAATTGAAATTTACTTTTATTAAAAATTATTTTAATTAATATTTATTTTTAAAAGATAAATCTTAATTAAAATAAATTAATATTTTTTATTAAATTTAATAAAATAAAAATTGTATTAAAATGAAAATTCACAACATTTTTTTTACGTTATAAAATTTTTGTTTGGAAACCATTTTTTGAACAAACTCTTCGAAAGTCATAAAATCGAGTCAATCGTCTCCTTAAACGTCTCAAACGTTGCGCATCTTTTTTTTAATCCAATTTAATTATTTTCTTTTTTGGTTTCACAGTATGGTTGATGTCTTCAACAAAGTAGCCTCGAATTATCGGCGTAGCAGGAAATAAGGCGTGTACTTAATGAAAACGGCGTGGATTCAACGAGAAACGAAGTTAATGACGAACCGGTGTCTCTTAATTATCCCCGTGGCCTCACCTGCCTGCATCGTCGGAGCGCAACCGACGAAATTGCGAGACCGAAAGATCGCGCGCGACGATCGATCGATCGGGACCTTCGTAGGAGGAGAAACGATCTCAAACTCGCGTGAGTTAGAGACAAACAAATTTATTTGTCAAATTAAATCGATATTTAACAAATTACCAAATGTCCCTAGCACGCTCCAGTCGTGCCAGGGACATTTTGTAATTTATTATTATTTTATTATCATTTATAATTTATAATTCATATTTATTATTATTTATTAATTTTATATCATTAAACAAACCCAAACAATATTATTTGTCAAATAAAATCGATATTTAACGAATTACCAAATGTCCCTAGCACGTCCCTTTCGTAACAAAATTACGAGTTTGTTTGGGCTTTATTATTATTGTTATTATTATTTTATTATAATTTATAATTTATTATTAATATTTTTTATTATTTATTTTTATGGATATTTATACTTATTTATTTCTATTATTATTATTTATTAGTTGTTTATCTTTTTTTAAATTGTATTTATTTTTATTGTGTTTTTATTTAATTTTTTATAAATTAATTTTGACCCGGAGAATTAATTTTTGACGATCATTTGCTCGTACGATCATCGACGTCGATCAAGTTTCGTATGAGAATACGCGGAGACGCACGGAGCAACTACGAAAGGGAAACCGGGGCGAACGAAGGGCTGATTCTTAATTAAAATGATTGCTGACATTACTGGGCTAAACTCTCGCAATTATTAATCCTCCCTGTATCCGTTACGAGACTCGCGATTATCGGATGATCCGTCTCTTTCTCTCTCTCTTTCTCTCTTTCTCTTTCTCTCTCTTTTCTTTTTTTATTTTTTTATTTTCTTTTAGTTTTTCCTTGAGTATTTTTTATTTATCAATTTTCCGGGTATTAGTTTATATATATTTATTTGTTAAGACTCTGTGCCGGATTTCTTATTATATTTTGAGTTATTATTCTTTAGTATTTTTTAGTGTTTAGTCGTTGATTTATTTTTAAGGTTATTTCAAAGTTTAATTTGTGTTACGGATTGTTCTATTTTCCGGCAAGTGATGAAATGTATATTTTTTAAACATTTTTCCGGTTTTGATTATTTTAGGTAAAATTCCGTGTTTTTTTTTTTGTATTTTTTTATTATTCTAAAAATCTCATTTATTGAATATTATTTAATACTGTTTATAGCTTATTTAATATTTTAATATTACAACTTATTTAACTTATGAAAAATGTAGTTTATTATTTAACTTAATTTATTTAATTTGATAACGTATTTAATTTTATTACAATCTTTGAACAATTATTTATCTTTATTTTTTTTAAACACTTTTGTTTAATCTTATATTTCTTTAATTAACAATTATCAATATTGTTTATTGTACAGATATTAATTGAAAATTCTCGATTGACTGTTCGCGTTGACGGCTCAATTGACAACGCGATTGAAACGTTTAGATTCATCAGACAATTGCGTTGTTCCACAAGTCCAATGTGAATGAACTGCAGTTAAGTAAAGTGCGCTGAATTTTTTTTTATGCATCTCTTTCGTTGTAGGCATTGGTTGTAAATACCACCGGGAGTTTCTCTCGCACCGCAAGCTCGAGTGAACTCCCTGTATAGTCGATTCTTTTCTACCAGTCTGGAAAAACTTGGCGTTATACGCTATCCGATAATGCACTCCGGTGTATTGCGTATCGGACGATACGTACACTTTTTCTACCTGTCTCCCACCGAAGATTTATTACCTTTTTTTTTTCCCCTCGATCTTACCGACGCTTGACACTGTTCGTTCGTCCATCGCGGACTTGTCCTTTTTTTGTATTCATGTTTTATAAAAAAACAAAAATTACAATTCGGGAAAACAAGAAAATTAGAAAAATTTTAAAAAAAGAAACTTTGACAATTTTTTAATGGGATTTGAAAAAAATGGGGGAATTGGAACGTAAAAATTGAAAAATATTACAATTTGAATGGAAAGTTATTGAAAGAAAACTTAAAATTGAAAAATTTAACAATTCAATGTTGTCCTTGAATTTTTCGAGTTCATTCGAAATTAAAGAAAGAGAAAGAACTCAGCAGTTTTTAGCTGTAAGTACAATTTTGAATAAAAATGATGTCGAGTAAATATAATTTTAAATAAAAATTAATTCGAATAAAAATAATTACAATTAAAAATTAATTCAAATAAAAAGAATTACAATTAAAAATTAATTCAAATAAAAATAATTACAATTAAAAATCAATTCAAATAAAAATAATTACAATTAAAAATTAATTCACATAAAAATAATTACAATTAAAAATTAATTCAAACAAACATAAATACAATTAAAAATTAATTCGAATAAAAATAATATCAATAAAAAAAATCAATTCAAATAAAAATAATTACAATGAAAAATTAATTCAAATAAAAATAATAACGAATAAAAAAAATGATTAGGACTGATGAAAACGTAGATAGGAGAGGTAGTTTAACGTGTATTAGGATTGGTGGTGGCGCCAGTACAGCGGGAATTATAATCGGTAAGAATGAAGGAAGAACCGGAGTGCAGAATCAGAAAGAGAGGGATCGTAGAGCGTGTAGTTGTGCGGGGTATTACTAGTTTACTGTATCTTTCGAAGTAATATATTTGTACACGGTTATACGGTGTAGTACGCGAGTCGAAAGAGTATACAACGTGAAATGGGAAAAAATGCAAATGAGACGAGAGTAATAACGAGAGAAGGTGAGCGTATCTCCGGCTCGTATCTTCGTAGCTGGACGAGTGTGTTCGTTGGATGGGCGCGACTGTACGGCATCCCGACTTTTATGATATATTCATGGGGGATATATTGAGCGGTCAACCAGTCACTTATGGTCGCATCAAACGGCGAAAGAGAGATGCAAAGGGCTGCCGACGAACATACGACCCCATTACCACCTTGTATTCCTCGTTTGCTTATTCCTCCACCATTACAAGTGGAAACCTTGTATTTTTCGACGAATTCACCGAAATATGGGTTTTCGTTAGCCGACGGAGTATTTCTTGAGGGAAACGAAATTTTCGAGTATCGTACCCTCGAGGAGGACATTACATTCGAATACTGGTGGAATCATCAATTATCGAAAATCTTCAAAATCCACGGAGAAAAGTGGTTTTTTCTGATAACCGAAATATGGGTTTTCGTTCGCCGACGGAGTATTTCTTGAGGGAAACGAAATTTTCGAGTATCGTACCCTCGAGGAGGACATTCGAATACTGGTGGAACCATTAATTATCGCAAATCTTCAAAATCCACCGAGAAAAGTGTTTTTTTCTAGTGATTTTTCGAAAATTCATTTTTTTCTAATGATTTTTTTTTTGCAAAGTAATTTTTTCTGAATTAGTGAAAACTGGAATTCCCTGAAACATGTAAAAAAAAAAAATCTATTTCCCTTGATCCCTTCCTCTATGGGAACACGATTCAAAATTCGCCTTAAAGGATCGTCGAATCCGCGCTCGCACGTACGAGAAGAGAGACTTCTCGCGTTAATTCATTAGCTCGCTTGAATTTAGATTGAAACGTCGGAGGGTGACGAATCGTCAGTGTAGGATTTGATGCCTCGTGTATACAAGCCTACATCATATACATTTATATATATATATACTGAGTTTGCCGGCGTTTCCGTGCTTAATTAAACCGAGACACCGGTTATTAATGATACGAAGTGACGGCCGCGCGAAGAGATTGTCGACAGGGCTTGTGTGAGGGTCCCCGCACCAACTAGCCTCCACCAGTCATGTGTGCAGCCCAAACGTTGCCAGGATTTGTGATCGAGTGTACGAAAAAGAGAGAGAAAGAAATATTTGGGGGGGGGGGGGGAGGAGATAAAATACTTTGTCCCCTGCGAACCATCGAGATTTATCGTACGAATTATACTCCAGCATCTCGTTCTCGCGATTCGTCTCTCGCTACGCACGTCCAAGCTATATAATATATATATACACGTATATACAGGGTGAGCGGAAATTTGGTCTGTTTGTCGAAAGGCGTCGTTCCAATCGTCATACGAAACGAATGAACCCAAACAAACCCAAACAAGGAATGAACCCAAACAAAACAAGGAATGAACCCAAACAAACCCAAACAAGGAATGAACCCAAACAAACCCAAACAAGGAATGAATCCAAACAAACCCAAACAAGGAATGAACCCAAATAAACCCAAACAAGGAATGAATCCAAACAAACCCAAACAAGGAATGAACCCAAACAAGGAATGAATCCAAACAAACCCAAACAAGGAATGAACCCAAACAAACCCAAACACCGAATTAACGCAAACAAAGGAATTAACTCGAACAAACGTATCAACCCAAACAAACGAATTAACCCAAACAAACCCAAACAAACGAATTCGCCAAAACAACTGACCTGAATCCTCAAGATTTAGAACGATTCTTTGAACAGTATGGTTTTGCGAGGATGAAACATCGATTCGTAAATAGACGATTTGTAAAATAGTAAATGGTGAGATTGAACGATCGAAGATCGTTCGAATATATATATATATATTTTTTTTTTCAATTACTTTCGAATATATATTTAAAAATCATTGGTTAAAACTGGATTTTTATTTAATTTATTCAAATTATTTTCAATTATATTGCAATTATTGACTATTATTTCCAATATATATTTTCTTCCAATATATATATATATAAATTTTTTTTTTCAATTACTTTCGAATGTATATTTAAAAATCATTGGTTAAAACTGGATTTTCATTTAATTTATTTAAATTATTTTCAATTATATTGCAATTATTGACTATTATTTCCAATATATATTTTCTTCCAATATATATATATATACATGTTGGTCAAAATCAATGTTGACGAGCATTGATTCTTTCGAGACGATACTTTAAAATGACACCTTTCAAAATGAAATTAAAAAATAGGCAATTATTAGTTTAAAAAATGTCGGTCACCCTGTATACACGATTTTATTCGACGTTAAGAAACTTGACCCAGCGTAAACTCGAACCCTCGGTCATTTAACCGTTACGGAATAAAAGCGATACGATTACAAAGTCAACCTCGAGTTCAGATATAGCGGAGGTGTATATTCGCGTTACAAAGTTGCCGCGACCACAGACCAATTGTTCCCAGCGGTACCTATAGTCCTTGTCGTTATTACACTTGTCCGTAGTACCAGCCTCGCGGGATTTCTCACCTGCTGATGAACGTGCACTGGACGTTATTCTTCGGCTTGCCTACACCGCGGCTGCTCTCGTTCAATCATCTTTAGGATCGCGGTGACGGGTCACTTCCAAAGATGGATTATAATAAAAAAAAAAAAAACGTTGCGACTTCTTCTCGGTGACGTTTTTGAGTATGAAGCCAAAATTCATTAAATAAACAAATTAATTGAGGCTAAAATAATGAATAAAATAATTCGATAAAAGGAATTTTATCGAATTATTTTTGAAATTATTTAACCCTTTATTAATTCGTTTGGGTTTGTTTGGGTTTGAATAAGGAAAACGTTTAATAAAGGAAACATTTTAACTAAGAAAAAAATAAATAAAGGAAAAATCAATTTTTCAAAATTAATGAAGAAAAAAAAGTTAATAAACAATCATATAAATTCAGGAAAAAAAACGATAAAGAATATAATATTAATGATGAAAATAACTGAATAAAGGAAACGAGATAAGTACAATTAACGAATTAAAATTAATTAAGGACAACAATTTAATAAAGACAAAAAATGAATGAGTGAAAATAAATTTAAAAAATAAATTTATTTTTTTCCCTAAAAAATAACGGAGAGAAATAAATATAAAAAATGAATAAAGGAAAAAAATCAAATAAAGGGCAAAAATAAATATTTAAAAAAATATTAAATAAAAAAAAAGCAAAAAAAGAAATGATGCGTCCGGGAGGGACATACGAATAAACAGACCAACAACAAGTGGATCCACGGTTAATTGCTAAAGATTGTTCTCGAGGTCACGGCGACCTCGCGTATACACCGAGAAGAAAAGATAAACCTCCGTGTACACGAGGAGTACGTAAGCGCGGTACACATTTCCATGTTTTATTATACAGGGTGACCAATTTCATTGATAAATTCGACCAATTTCATCAAAAGTCCAAATCCACAATTAATTCGAATAAAAATCGAACCCCGTCAACTAGAATTCTAAAACTCCACGCCCAATTGTCATTTTCAAATAACCGTCCCTCCCAATCCATCATTCCGAAAAATACATGTCTCTAACATTCGCGAATTACGATTCCCCAAAAAATTCAATCACCCTAGAATTTCGAAATTCCCGAAAAAAAAATTCCGATAATCGTGAAATTCGATTATCGGAATTTTTTGGCTGGTAGAGTTCAACTTTTATTAATTAATTACCTCTGATTAATTACCCCATCAGTGGATACAGGTCACCCTGTATGTATTTAGGGCTCGTTGAGAGTTCGGTCGGAACAAGCGCGAATAAAAAGTGTTACGGAGCGCGTGCAACTCAACTTCCACGGGGAGAAGACCAAGATCGGTTATCGGATCCACGGGAGTTGTGGGTAAGTCGCGCCGGGGCCTCCAGGAGGCATCCTTGGCTTCACACCAGCTACCGGACGCTCCGGAACGATTCTAACGCCCTTTGGTGATGCCCCAACCTTTTCATCTCTATATATATATATATATATATATATATATATATATATATATATATATATATAGGGAAATCCACGTATAATAAAGTGAGAGACAAAAGGGCGCAAGTCCCATCACTATGCCTGATAAGCCTCATGGGTAATGATTCCCTCCCACTTTTTTGTCGTCTTCCACCATTCCTCGATCGACGCCAAAGTCCCTCCACGAGAGAATCTCCGGTTCCCAATCCTCGGTGTGAAATACCGAAGGGCCGATAATTAATTTGCATAGCCCACAGAACGAAGGAGACCCGAATCTTTGCTCTCTATCTTCGAATTTGAAAAGTAAGTACGGGGAATTAATGCTGGAGTGAGAGAAGAGAGAGAGAGGAAAAACGTTGTTTCGATGAGGAGAGTGATCAATGAAACGCTCGATGGGGTTAATGGTAGGGGGGGGGGGGGATAAGGAAGTATCAGGGATTTTTAATCGTTTGGGTTTGGACTTCACGAAATTTGTATACAATTGTTCTTTTTTTTTTTGGCAGTTAATATGGAATTGATATTTTTGAGTGGATTTTTGGATTGTAGATTTTGCGAATAAACTCGATTTGACGAAACATGTATTTGGGATTGGATAATAGAAAGTTTGATTTTTTTATTTGAAAATGAATCGATATTCTTTGTAAAAAAGAGAACGTTTTTTTTTTTATTTTTTTATTTTTAATTATGAATTTATTTCAATTTGGATGGAAGGTGTTTTAAAAAGAAGGAAAGAGAGATTAATAAATAAAATGTAAAGAGAAACAGATAAATAAATAATAAATAAAGATAAACTAAAAAAAACACTGATATAAGAAAAAAAAAAAAAGAAATAAACGCAATCTCGAGATCGGACACTTTCGCGCTCACGAAAATCGTTCTTATCGATTCCAGATGCCTCTCGTTATAATAGCGATGAAAAACGAATAAAAGGAAACGAAAGAGGAGAAAAGAGGAGAAAGAAGCGAAAAGATCGGGATCTCAGGTGATCGGTCCACACCGGTTAAAATTTATACACAAACATACATACACACGCATATATATATATATATATTTGCGTACAGGGAGAGAAAAGGAATATGGAGGAAGAGACTCTCGCGATGGTGTTTCCCTTTTCGTTCTCCACTCTCGTTAACCGATCTGTGTGGGACCAGCGGGGTTAAACATTAGTCCGAGCTGGTCGCCGGTGAGAGATCTCGCGACCTTGCGACCCCCCCTTAACCCTCCACGATTCCACGTGGCGATACGGGTGTTCCTCGTCGTCTTCGTCGTTCCCGTCGTTGTCGTCTTCGAGGATTAAGGCGATACCAAAGATAGGTACCATCCTCGACGGGGTTCTCATGACGCCGGAAAGTACCCAACAATCAGATGGAACCAGGATTAACCCGGGCGCGAGACTGCCCAACGCCGAGAATCGGAAATCGTGAAACTAACCTGGTTGTAACGAGATGTGGTTCCGCCATATTGGTAAGGGTCCATATGTATATATATATATATGTATATGTGTGTGTATACGTAGCGAGAATACGGCCCGGCAACCAGGGACTTCGATTTTGCCTTCCTCTTCTTTTTTTTTTTTTTTTGAATCATTTTTTCGAACTACCTTTAACCATTACGAAGGAGATCCCGAAAACGAGATGGAATAACCATTGAAACGGTGCGAGCAATGCTTTTTCGTTCGTTTTTTTCTCATTTTTCAAGCCGGAGAGTTGAAAAAGTAAGGATTCATCAGTCGCGTCTCTTTAAGACTCTCCGGAACCCTATCGCGGTCGGTAAAGAAGAACCCGCTCGGTACATTACCATCGAGCATCCGAAGGAATTCTGGATTTCAAGAATTTGGATATTTCGTATGGAATTTCATACAATTCGATTAAGCAATGTCAACGAATGTTTTTGGGTTGCATTTCTTGAGGACGTTAATAGAAATTATGGAAACGAAAGCTACGTTGCGATTTATAATAATGAAAAATAATAATTAGAATTTTTAATGAATAAAAAACGCATTGAAATGTATTAAAATGTATTAAAATATATTTTAATGGATTTAATAATAATTTAATACATTTTATAATAAACAATTAAAAATAATGAAGAATTTGACATACAAAAGTCGAAAAATTGGTGCAGGACTTTGCGACAACGAACTGGGGGAGTCCCGGAAAAAATAATAGATTAGAGGCAGCGGAAAAAAAATTAAAAAAAAAAAAAAAGAAGAATACTCGAACAGCCTGCGTCGATGAGTACAGCTTATACGACGGAAGGCAATCTACACGTGTGTACTCGAGTCCCCGGTGATGTATAGTGCAAGATTCTCGATACGCTTGCACTGCTATGCCAGTACGGACTGGCGTTTACTTACTCGTACTGTGTATCCGAGTAAATACAGTACACCCACATTTATTGCCATCACGACTTCGTATATATATACAAATATATATATATATATATATATATATATATATATATATATATTTGGGGAACGTTGTTTTCGAAGCCATCCGACATATCGGAACTTCCTCGTCCTCTCAGTCCCTATATTCAACGTTTCGTTGATTGAGAAACGGTACTCGATGGTCCTCGAAATAACTTTTTGACAAATATGGGGATTTTCAAGGATTTTCAAAATCGAAATTTCGAGGAGTATCGTGGATGGAAGATTTGAGTTTTTTTGCTTGGAAATAGTGGACGGTCCTCGAAATAACGGAAGTCTCGATAATCCACTTTACGTGGATATCGGCGAATCAAAAATGAAGAAAAATATTTGTGAAATGTAGTTTTCGAAACCATCCGACATATCGGAACTTCCTCGTCCTCTCAGTCCCTATATTCAACGTTTCGTTGATTGAGAAACGTTACTCGATGGTCCTCGAAATAACTTTTTGACAAATATGGGGATTTTCAAGGATTTTCAAAATGGAAATTTCGAGGAGTATCCTGGATGGAAGATTTGAGTTTTTTTGCTCGAAAATAGTGGACGGTCCTCGAAATAACGGAGGTCTTGATAGTCCACGTAAGGTGGATATCGGTGAATGAAAAATGGAAAAACGAGAAAGGAAGGACGCCTCCGGAGTCCTCGGATCGTCTCGAGTCCCCGTTTATAAGAGATCAGACGTATTACGTTCTACCGGTGGTGGACTCGAATATATACACGGCCCGTACATTCTCAACGTCGCGTATTATTGCTCGCCCGAGTTGTCGCACCTCTCAATTTATGTTGTTTCGATTTTCTTGCTCATTCTTTTCTTCCTCTTCCCCGTTCATCTCTTCGTTGTTCTTGTTGGGGTTTTCTCTTTTTATTTTTATTTTTTTTTTTCGTTTTTCTTTTTTCCAAACTCGATTCTCGGATTCCAGGTAGGGAATAAACCTTTCCTCGCAACGTCTGGTAACACCCGCGAGTCTGGATATCTACGATCTATTCCCAATAGAAATTGCCGCGACGCGCTGAATTTAACGCAACGTTGGCGACGCTTCTCTTCGGATTTACGCGGAGCTCGAATTATCCCGAGATTGATACGCGTTAACAATTATTTTGAGAATTTTTTCACACGTTTTTAGAATTTTTTCGAATTTTCTAAGACGCCAGAAATATATTTTTTAATAGTTTTTTTTTTTGCAAAATATTTATCTAATAATATAATAATATATTCGATTTTATATTCAAATAATTTTATAATACATTCAATTGTTTAATAAATATACATTTGTGCGCATCGAAAAATAATTGTTTTACATTTTTTAAATTGAGAAAAAAAATACACGACAGAAAACAAAATTGTTCAAATACACGCAACTGTTAACAAAAAAAAATTATTTACTAAAGGATTATTTATTTGGTGATTGAAAAATGTAATTTTCTAAATACTTGGGAAATTTTTGTAAATAATTGCGAATTTATAGCGTTTTGAAAATATATATATCAATTAATTAATTTTTAAAAAAGAAATCATGTTTATAAAAAATAAAAATACTGGAACATCACACGATTAACGTTACCTAATAAATTATCTAATTTTCTGAAGGTACTTTTTTTCGGTTTTACGAGCGAGATTCATACTTGAAAAGGGAACGGGAAGTCTTCGAGGTACAAGTGAAAAATTGCAAGGAAGCTTAACTGAATGGAGTAAAAAAGAAGAAAAACGACGTATCGCAAGCTGCAAGAGGTATAGAGGCAAGTCCATACGCCATTCATTGTTTCTCGTTCTCATTGTTTTCACCTCTCGTAATAACGAGTACATTGCGTGCCCGTGGAAACTTAATGGAACTCTCACGATTCACGTTCGGTTTACATCTACAGGGTGTCCCAGGACCAAATATCGTAGGTGAAGTGGGAGGTTGGGGATGACATTCTGAGTCGATTGATACAAGCATGTATGCTTCCCGGATCAACCCCTTAATTATTATTCATTTTTCAAGCGAGCCATGACTCGAAATAATTATTATATTTGGATGTTTAGTGTCATATCGTAGGTTCGTGTCGATGTATTTTTATACCTTGAAGACAAACCCACCATTTTATTCGACTTGAACTCGCCATTTCTGGGGAAAATGGTCAAAAAAATATTCTAGAAACGTTTTTTTTTCATTTTCCCAGTCTAATTTTGTACTTTCGGCAAAAATTCTGGCATTTTCGTAATCAGCGGAAAAATTGCGATCGAATAGACCCTTTTAATAGTTTAAAAACGGAAAAAAAATTTTGTCGACTCCCCCTGGCCAGTTTTCCGGAATCGTGAAAATCACGATATTTCAAATGGTCGTAGAATGACTTTCTCGTAGGCTACGGGGATTCAATGGATGGGTTTGGAAAAGGATTTTACCTAACTTAGATAATGGCGTTGGATTCGTATCGATATCTCTAATAGTTTTCCCGCAAAGTCCGGTTGAAAAATCGCTAAAAAAAACGCAAAGGGGTATGTATGGAAAAATTTGCAAAAATCGATGGTCCGACTTTGAAATTCTGCCAAAAATCGAAAAATCA
>JAPYZI010006501.1:0-10003 GCA_030523105.1 Ophioninae sp. A BG-2022a | reverse complement strand
AAAAAGACAAAAAAAAAAAAAAAAAAAAAAAAAACAAAAACATGACCACAAAAGAAGTCGGTATCAAATTCCGTTGGAAAAATCGATCAATCGTGAATAATTTTTTTTTTTTTCCGTCACAGCATCATTTTTATTATGATTATTATTATCATTTGTATTTTTATTTTTTTTATTATTATGATTTTCTATTATGCCACTCGAAAAATTGGCATTCAAATATCCTTCGAACGGATTACGAGTCCTCGAAATTCGAACCGACCGGAAATCAGAGGATTTACGTATTTTCGTTTTTCGCTTTCTCTCTCTCTCTCTCTCTCTCTCTTTTTTTTCGTTTTCGAAATTCCGTTTAATTCTATTTTTCGCCCTTCGGGGAGCAACCCAAAGCCAATAACGAGGTGCGAACCTTTTTCTCTTTTTTTTTTTTTATTTTCCTCGTCTCGAGACTCGTCTGCGAAATATGGAGCACACGTATATGGGATACGTTTTGAATGAGGAGAAAAAGAAGAAAAAAAAAAAGTGAAAGAAAAGCACAAGTGGCAATTGTGGAGGGACTCGGCCGAAAGGGATTATCGACACCTTCGTTTCGACACTCTCGACTCCGACATCGTTCATTTTACCTTTCTCACAGGTCTTACCAAACGCCTTAAATATTCCGATGCATTTTTTCGGGGTTACAACTGGATCGTTATTTCAAGATTTTTCTTTTTTTTTTCCCCATTTTTTTTTGAGTTTATTTTTTATTTTTTTGCTCCGATGCTTGAACGACCGAGTTTTCAACCGATATTTTGAGGACACGTACTTCGCGTTTCACGCATACGGGCTATTTGAAGCCTCGAGCGCCTCTTAAGGGTGTTTCTTTATTATTATTCCTTTTTCTCTCTCTCTCTCTCTCTCTCTTTCTTTTTTTTTTAGTCGGTTTTTATACTTGTTGCACAATGTAATACTACACCAACCCCTCCTCGATTCTCATCGTGAATGAGCTCCCTTAAAAGCCCTCCGATGGGCCAGCCAAAAAGGAGAGAGGGAGGAAGGAAATTTTCCTTTTTTTTTTTTGGACCTCGTCCAAACACTATTATCATTTTTATTTTGTTTAATTTAATCAATTTTTTTTTTTTTCGTTGGGTTTGTCCTTTCGAGGAAGTCGACGATTTTTCGAAACGAAAACGAATACGAAAAGTGTTGAAAAGAACGGTTTGTAGATTTTGGGAATATTATTAGTGAAAAAGATTTTAAAGAATTATCATGAACGATTCGTTCGTCTCAATTTTCATTGAAATCCGATATTTTTTCTTGATTGTTTATTTCTATTAAGTATTTTGATTTTTAGAATTTTTTTTTGATTTCCAGGCTCGATCAAAATTCCCTCCAATTGTTTAAATCGAAAACCAAGATCTTCGTGCGAACCCAGAGATTTTATTCAAAATCGAAATAAAATAAAAACCAAAAAAAAAAAATATATATATATATATATATAAGATCGTTGCTAAAAAATTCTCAACTGCGTTGTTTTTTAATTATTTTTTAATGTCATCAGTCTCGACCGAAAAAAATAACCGATCGAAAAAAAAAAAATGACTAAAAAAAGCCAGATATGACTGACGCATATATTTTCGTCTCGGAATTAAGGGGAGGCTTCGAGAGGCGAAAGTGTCAAAATTACAACAAAAATAAAAAGTCTTCCATTATCCAGGTCTGGTCGTAAATCTCTCTTGTAATCAAAGGAGTCAATTAGCTTTGGGCAAAAGTTCATAAACGATCGTTATACATTCAATTCAAGGCTGACGTTATAAATATCGGGATAATGGTGCGTTTAACGGTCAGTAAAGCTGTCCCGAAGTATCGGGACCCTCGTTATTGGCATTGCCAATAAATATCACCGGTATTTGAATACTCGGAAAAAAAAAGAAAAATCATTACGACGTTTCGGGGAGTGGGGGTTGGGGGGTGGGGGAAAATTGAAGAAAAAGCAGACCGGCACGCGCCGGAAACGAGAAAAATCAGTTTTTCTGTTTCTCGGACTCGTTAGCGGTCGATTGTTCGAAACGCTACTGTCCCCTTGATCCTACGAGCTCATTGTGGCGTTTGAGGTTGCGGGTGTGCATAAAAACACGACCCTGAACCGATCCTGAACTCCGGACCTCGGGCATCGTTGAATTTATAACTCGCAGATGCTAAAGGACTCCCCCCACCCTTCAGCGCGCAAATGCAATAAAAAAGAAAAAGACCACCCCAAACAAAAAAGCAAGAAAAAAAAAAAAAAAAAAAAAAAAAAAAAAAAAAAAAAAAAAAAAAAAAAAAAAAAAAAAAAAAAAAAAACAGAACAAACTAAAAAACGCTTGGTTTAGGGACTTAAAAAGTCCAAAAAATTATAAAGTAATTCCGGTTCTCGAATTTTTGTGAGAATTGAAAAAATCAAACGCAAAAAACATTTTCGAAAAAAAAAAAAGGTTGATCGAAAGTTAATTTAATAAAGTAAATTTGATCGAATGAAATATTTGGGAGAGTTTGGGTTTGTTTGGGTTTGTTTCCTTCCGGTTCTCGAATTTTGTGGAATTTGAAACAATTAATAAAAAAAAAAAAAGACACTTTTCCCAAAAAAAAAAAGGAAAATGAAATTAACTCGCTTAATTAATTCACACGATTGATCAAAAGTAAATTTAATAAAGCAAATTTCATCGAATAAAACATCTGAGACAGTTCTTTGAGTTTGTTTCCTTCCGGTTCGCGAATTTTCGTGAAAATTGAAAAAAAAATGAATAAAAAAAAACATTTTCCAAACAAGAAAAATAAAATTGATTCGTTGAATGATTCGTAAGATCGAACGAAATTAAATTTGATCGAAAAATACATTTGAGGGATTTCGTTTGGGTTTGTTTGGGTCGAAAGATCTCGAAATATGTATACGACGATGAGTTCAAAGAGCAAATTCAATTACCGAGGATTTTGCGGTTCCGTGAAGTTTTTCTCGGCATCCGGTACAAAGGATCGAACGTAACAAGAGTATACCACAACCGGAAATCGATTGATCGAAAACTCGCGTTAAAATTGCTCTTCGGTAGAAGGGAGAGTGGGGTGGGGTAGGGTGGGGTATGTATTTCGAATATGCATACAGAAGAGATGTATTTCGTTGTGATCGACGTTTTGGCAAGTACAAAGGATCCCGTCGATTCACCCCATCGAGAAATGGGCCTGAAGTGTCTTTAGGGTAACAGTAGCCTCCGTTCAATGGGATAACTCACAAATGCACAGCGGGAGGGCCCCCGAACCATTTTTTTCCCTCTCTCTCTCTCTCTTCGTCCCCCTGATTTTTCTCTCTTTCTCACTTTTCGCGTACACTCTTGGGGCCCTTAAGATTCAGTGTACTCGATCCACGAGTGTCTAGGGGGAAACATGGCGACGAGGAAGGGGCTTGAGTAGCGCAGAAGGGGGGAGGAGGGGGGCTCGCAATAACAATGTTCCTCTCGCATTGAAGCCGCCGATACTATTCGTCCCAAGTGGAAATTTAATATGTTTATTGCTGTGAGAATTGTCCTCCGAGATTTGCCCACTTCGTGCACTTTTTTTTATTTTCCTCCTCACCTCCTCGTCTCTTCTCACTTTTCGACTTTTTTTTTTTGCTTTCTCTTCTTTTTTTCTCCATTTTATAACGATTCGAAAGCATTTTTCTTTTTCTTTTTTTTTTTGACGTCGAGAAACTCTAGGGAAATAGTAATTCCGAATGATAATGATAACAGTAATTTAGGTATTATGATTATTATTAATATTATTGCTTTTGCCATTACGAATATGGCAATGTGATGTGATTTAATTTCGTGTTATGTAAGATTGTGCAATATTATTATTATTATTATTGCTATTTTTATTTTAATTCCTTTTTCAATTACTATTTTTAATTAGATTTTCGATGTTTTTTGTTATGATAATGATAATAATAATAATAAAAATAATGGAAATCTTCTTGAATGTATTTTTATAAAAATAAGAAATACATTAAAAGAAATAATATATAAATATTATATTTATATATTAAAGTGATAACGGAAACTCGTTTGTAATAATATATAAACGTTATATAAATATAACGGAAAATAATACTTAGATAAGAGCTTCGAATGATTTCCAATAAATTATTCTTCCCTAGCGGATCAACGCGCTCGGCGCTCGAAAATAGCCAATGATGAAACGTATCCTCGGAAACCCGTGGAGAAGAGGATAGACATTACGATTCGGGATAACGATGAATTACGGTTCGATGATTCGACAAGTCACACTCTTTCTTTATTTATCTTTCGTGGGCGAAAGACAAATAATTGGAATTTAAATTGGAATAAAAAAAAAAAAAAAAAGATTTTTATTCAAATCGAAAAAGCAATCGAATTGAAATTTTAATCCGAATGGAAAAAAAGTCAAATTTAAAGTGAAAAAAAGAAATTTGTATCCAAATTGAAAAAAAAATGAAATTTAAATTGAAAAAAAAAAGAAATTTGTATCCAAATTGAAAAAAAAAATGCAATTTAAATTTTAAAAATTAGAAATTTGTATCCACATTGAAAAAAAAATCCAATTTAAATTTTAAAAATTAGAAATTTGTATCCACATTGAAAAAAAATCCAATTTAAATAAAAAAAAAAAGAGATTTTGATCCAAATTGAAAAAAAGATGAAATTTAAATTAAAAAAAAAGAAATATGTATCCAAATTGAAAAAAAAATCCAATTTAAATAAAAAGAAAAGAGATTTAGATCCAATTTGAAAAAAAAATTAAATTTAAATTGAAAAAAAAAAACGAACTTTTGTTTCTTTCGATTTCATGGGAAACGAATCAACAGTGGAAGACTGATAGATCGAATAGAGCGACTCTTGTCGATTCTGAACGAAGAATCGTTCGCCAGAGAGACGCCGAAAGTCTCGTACGTGGCAACGAGCATGGAAACGCTGATGCGTCAGTTAGAATCGATCGATCGTGGTAATCAGGAAAATCGCGAGATTTTCGTGGATCGCGATTCAACGAGAGTCCAGGAAGCGCCAGATTCCGGTTTCGCGGAGAGCCTCGAGGATGAATCTTCGAGTTTCGAGTCGAACGAAGAATTTTGCGAGGGTCGCGTGACTTCGGTGAAAAATCAGCGAACGCAAAAACGATTGATTCTCCTGAGAATCGCTTTGGCGAAGCTCCATCAGCTTTACGTTAAAAATCAAACGGAAACGCGTCGTGCCTTTTATTACAAGCTGAAGAGCAACGAGGAAACGTCAAGTTTGGTCTCCGATCAGAAACAAATCGACAGGATTGTCAACGTTATCGCGAACATGCTCGAATGCGCTCCTTGGGACATGGGTCAGTCCAATTCACAAAGTTATCTTTTTTTTAATCTTTGTTTAATAATTACAAAATTATCTTTGTGCAATAATTTTTTTTTAACAATTTTTAAAATAATTATTAAACCGAGAAAAAACCTTTCATTGTTCGGAGAATTGTTAAAATTAAATTTACAAAACATAATTTTGTAAAATTAAACGAAAAACATAACCCAAACAAACTCATTTTCGTTCATCATTCAAAGCATTATTATTATTTTTTACAACAAATAGATTTTCTTTTATTATTTTGAGTGTGTGAATAAAATCTAAAAAAAATTCAATTTTACTATTCAGTGTTAAAAGTTTAAAATTGTTGAGTTCTATTGAAACAAAAAAGAAAAAACAATAAATAATAACGAATTAATTTTTTTTTCATTATTCAAACTATTTTTTTTGCGCGTATTTTATTGAAATATTTAATTTTCAATTTATTTCAATACAAATCGTGCTATTATTTTTCCCGTTCAATTTGACGCTATCCGTTTATTTATAATTTTTTCAAATTTAATTTTTTCGTTTGTCGAAGAAGAATAATAGCGAATGAAAAAAAATATTCATAAAAAGATTATGATTAAATTCGTTTGTCCCAGCACTGGTCGCCTCGGCGAAGGGTCTTTGCTCCGGTGATTTAACGATGACGCTCGGCGACGACGAAAAAATCGATTGCGCGGTTTTCGGTGGCGTACTGATACACCCGATACTCTCGAGCGTAACCTCTCTCAGAACGAACGCCGATCTAGTTTTGATTGTCGAGAAAGACGCCGTTTTTCACACCTTGATACAGGAAAATTGTCCACGCGTGTTGAATTGCATTTTGATAACGGGCAAGGGTTATCCGGACGTTGCTACGAGAATGCTCGTTCAAATATTGTCGGAAAAGCTTCGACTTCCGGTTTACGCTCTGGTCGATGCCAATCCTTACGGAGTCGAAATAATGCTCACTTACAAGTGAGTATCCAATCATTTCAAGCATAAACAAAACCCAAACAATAATTAAAAAAAAAAAAAGAAGAAAAAAAATAATAAAATTAAATATCAAAAAGTAACAATAACACAACAAACCCAAACAAATAAATAATACAATAATAATAAACGTAATAATTTGTTATTAGAATTTTTCATAACAAAAATCAAACGAATAAAAATAAAAATAAAAAACAGTCAATAATCAATTAAATAATTTATTTTAAAATTAAGATTACGTTGAAAAAAAATATATATTAAAAAAAAACAAAGAAAAAATCCTTATTATTATTATTATTATTATTATTATTGATAATGAAAAAAAATAATAATAATAATCGTTACGATTATCGATAGTGTTGTTAAATAAAAAATAAATAATAATGGAACGGTTTTGGTAATTCGACCGGCGACAGATACGGCTCGATAAATTTGTCGTACTCGAAGGGGAGCCTGGCCTGTCCCTCGATACGTTGGCTAGGTCTCCATCCGTCGGACTTTCCATTCCTGAAAATCTCGACGATACCACTAACGGATTTGGACGTGAAGAAACTCGAGTCGATAAACTCCCGTCCGTACGTGACGCGGGAGATCTCGAACGAGTTGCGAATAATGCGCCGCGGGAAGGCCGAAATCGAGGCACTTATCGGGGCAATAAAGAATCACGATCTCACCACGTTTTACATACGGAGGACTATACGGAACGCCCGATACATATGATACGCTTGGATTTTTAACGAATCACGTTTTTATCGACAAATCGCGTTAATTGGACGATCGATTGGTCGCGAGATACAAATTTTGTTTTTTTTTTTTTTTTGTTTTTCAACGATTAATCGCGACCCTTTGACAATTATTATTCGCGAATTAAGCGTTAATCAATCAGTCATTTTTCAGCCGATTTATACTTTATGAAAAAGAAATAAAAGTTACATCGAGTTTCGATGTTTTTACGTCGAGACGTCGAATCGATCGTTCGATCGAGCGATTTTTCGATTAATTAATCGATGATCAACGAGAAATTTTCATCGAACGTAAAATAAACTTCGTTTGAAACGTGTCGTCGTTTGTTTTCATTGTTTTAGCGGTTTTTTAACAAACGGAGTATTTATTCGCGTTCCAACTATGGAAGCTTCGTAATAAAAAATAATCGTTAATTGCACATTTTGATTAATAATTGATTCATACTTTAATAATTAATCGATGACTAATTATTTACGATAAATTGCTGATTAAATACGTAATAACCGGTAAATTATTTATCAATTCGTTTATTAATTGTTAATGTCTTATTAATTGATAATTAATGAATCATTGATTGTTTGTTAATAACGGGATCGTGAGCGAGGCGATAAAGAATAATCGATCGTTCGTTAAATTTTGAAAACGTCGCGTCACGAATTATCTCGCGGCTAAAAATCGATCGGCCAACGAGAAAAAAAAAAGATTTTATAAAACGTTTAAAAAAAAAATGTAATTGTTAAAAACGTTATCGTAGAATCATGCAAAATGTATTTTCCGTTACACTTGTATCGTTACACGTTTATTCGTTTATTACTTTCGACGATGAGTTTTGATGAGTTTTTTTTTTTTGTTTGTTTTGAATTGCTTTGCGTCTGATGGTGTTTTTGTTTGTTTTTTCCTTCGTCGTTTCGTCGGGAACGATCCTATCGACGAGAATTTCGTGGCCTCTCCTCTTTGAGGCACGCGTAGCTTCTCGGTACCTCGACGAATTCGGTGCAACGTCCACCGGTATCCTCGATCACTACGAGCTCCGGGACTTTGCGATATTTGCCCAAGTAGACGATGCTGGTTTCGGACTGTCGACGCTCCAAGCCTGGATAACCGCTTCCGTCAACGTTCATCGAGGAACACGCGATTCTAAGAGTTTTCGATCTCGTCGCGTACGGATGATCGTGCGATCTTTCCAAACGAACATTTGTCCCGTCATTGTTAAGCGTTGCAAAAACCCAAACAAACCCAAACAAACCCAAACGCCTGGTTTCTAGCAGTTCGGTAAACGAACCCAAACAAACCCAAACATTAAAAAACTAAGCCGACCCAAACAAACCCAAACATTAAAAAACTAAGCGGACCCATACAAACCCAAACATTAAAAACTGAGCGGACCCAAACAAACCCAAACATTAAAAAACTAAGCGGACCCAAACAAACCCAAACATTAAAAAACTAAGCGGACCCAAACAAACCCAAACATTAAAAAACTAAGCGGACCCAAACAAACCGAAACATTAAAAAACCAAGCGAACCCAAACAAACCCAAAGAAAACTAAACGTCTGATTTCAAACAGTTCAGCAAACAAGGCAAACCCAAACAAACCCAAACATTCACAATCTTGGCAAACGCGAACAAACCCAAACGCCTCGATTCAAGCAATTCGTCAAACTGCACAAACCCAAACAAACCCAAACATGAAAAATCTAAGGGAATCCAAATATTTGGGTTCAAGAACGGAAACTCCGCAAGTACGTTGACTAAGCTCTTTTCCGAATCGTCTTTGCGAACGAACTAACGATATTTTCAGTTCCATTCGAGATCGTTTTCCGGTTTAAAAAATTCTTACTTCCGGTGTATTTCAAATACTCCCATCACTAGACGATAATGATTTACTCTTAACGACATAACCTGTACGCTTGATTCTCCTTGGATCTGTTGACGTCCGTCATCGATGAAACGGGGGCGAATTGTTTTTCCCGATTAAGAGCGTTTGGCCAACGGGACGATCTTTTCCTCTTGCCCACTCGTCTTCTCGCCATAATTCTCTCTCGAACTCGAACTCGACGCTGGGAGCGACCAAACTTTATGACTTTTTTTTCATCCTGCTTCTAACATAGAGGACACAGATTCTTGCGAAATATTCGAACAAAAGTGCGGCGAACGTCGAGAGAGAGAGAGAGAGAGAGAGAGAGATATCCCATTCCAGTACTGATTTTTTTTTATTGATTATAAAACAGACGCGTAGGCCTTAAAACTATAGTTCCATCTGGCCAGTTACAAAATTAGTTATCCTTACGACTAGTATCACATTTCGGTGCTCACTGAGCGTCCGTATGATAAAACAGAATGCTTTATTTCGCGTTAAACGTATCGTTCTTACCGACTAGGGGTATTATCAGTACTGATTTCAGATTTATTTAATACTAACGCCATCTGAACGTCGATTAATTGTACGCGTTTACCGACTGTAGATAACTTACCGACCGAGGTTTTGTCGAATTTACTTATTTTCCGTATGTCGATACTCAAGCCCAACCTCCCTCGCATCTCGAGTCTCAATTTCTGCGCGTTCTCCAGCTGATATCCGACTATCCGCAAGAAGACTGTCCGGCTTTTCGATTGTACATTCGACGAATGTAATCGAAATTTCGGCGAAAGCACCGCACACAAAAAAAAATCGTGTTTTTAGAAGTTTTTTACGGTTTTTTAATAGAAATTTTGAGTTTTCGGGAAAATGAATGGTATGTAGACTATTTTTCCGACGTTTTTTTTTTTCGTTTTTTTTAATTCTTGAACTCTTAATAGGGTCTGTTTGATCGGAAATTTTATGCTGATTACGAATATCAACAAATTTTTGTCGAAAGCATGGAACAAAGCAAAGAAAAACGTGTTTTAAGGAGTTTTTTACGATTTTTTCATAGAAATTTTGGGTTTTTGGGGAAATTAA
>JAPYZI010006498.1:0-10243 GCA_030523105.1 Ophioninae sp. A BG-2022a | reverse complement strand
AAAACTATTTCTTCATTTGTTTGGGTTTGTTTGGGTTAAGAAATAGCGACGCGAAGCTGATCGTGAGTCGTTTGATCGGTTGGAGAAGTTACCGATCTTCGAGGATTGATCAATAAAACTATTGGGGTTGTTTAGGTTTGTTTTATGTTTAAAAACGTTTTTTTTTTTTTTATAATTGACAGATCGTTATCGGTTGCCTGGTGAATTTGGCCTTGGCTAGCTACGAGGATGGACATACGACCTATCACGAAACCTCCAAGCCTGTCCACATACCGATCTACAAGAAATACGCCATACCGATTCCACATCCGGTACCCGTACCCGTACCACAACACATCAAAGTACCCATTCCTCAACCGTATCAAGTTCAAGTCGCTATACCACATCCGGTACCGGTCGAAGTCGTCAAACACATCGAAATACCGGTCGAAAAACCTGAACCCTACGTCGTTGAGAAAAAGGTTCGTATTTGTTTTTGTGTCGATAAAGTATGATTTCTTTCCAAAGCGGTTGAAATCGGTATCGAAAATCGATTTTGAAAAAAAAAAAAAAAACAATTCGAGATTGGTTGATAAATCGTAAATAGAATGATAAAGATCGGTATCGAAAAATCATTTTGTAAAAAAGAATTCGAAATCGATTGAAGAGTTAAAAGAAAAATAATAAAGATCGGTATCGAAAGTCCATTTCGAAAATTCGAGGCGTAATTTCAATCGGAAACCGAAAAGAAATTCGCGAAGATCGGTAGCTGAAATTGATTTGAAGAAAAAACAAAATAAAAAAAAAAAAAAGAAATTGGCGTTGATCGGTATCCAAAATCGATTTGAAAAAAGCGAACCAAAATAGCAAAGATCGGTGTAGAAAATCGATATCGATTCTCATCGGAAATCGAACTAAAATTGGTTGAGATCGGTAACGAAAATCGATTTCGAAAATTCGATATCGATTTCCATTTTGAATACAAAAAATGATAAAGATCGGTGAGAAAAGTCGATTTCCATTACGATCGAAAATCGTTAAAAAATAGGCCAAGGTCAATAATAAAAATCACGGTGACCTTGAAACCGTTCAGGTGCCCTACGTGGTGGAGAAACCCTACGCAGTCACCGTGGAGAAACACTTTCCTGTGCCCATACCGAAACCTTATCCGGTGCATGTCCCGGTATACAAACACGTTTTTCATCATCAGAGCAAAGGGCACGGCTGGAAACACTGATACCAAAATGGCTGAGCTGGACCAAAATGGCGGTCGCGATCTTCGATCGAAGCTTCCTCCGTTATTGTATATAGTTTTTTATACGTTATTTTATCGTTTTCAATAAAAATAAAATAAAATGACAATAAAATATTTTTATTTACCCACCATTCCTTAACCCAAACAAACCCAAACAAATCCTTAATTGACATTACAAAAATAATATTCCCCGAGCGCCATTAAATTCATTGAATTTCATTAAACCAAATATAAAAAAAAAGAAAAAAAAATCTCAAAGGGCTTCAATGTTTAAAGAAGCGTCGTGAAGGACGTATTTCCGAAGGGCAAAAGGGCCGCAAGCTCTTAAAAAAAGATTGACTCCTAGAAATCTCTTTCTAAGGTAAATAAGTCCTTCACGAAGGGCTTCCAAGACCCAAAGGGCTCTTTCTACGACGACTAAGGGCGTCAAGGGGCTCTCAATGACAAAAGGGCTACAAGCCAGATTTCGAATGCTTCCAGGGTCCTTTCTAAAGCCATTAACAGCACAAAGGGCTCGAAGGGCTCAAGACCCGACTTCTCATATTCAAAAAATGTTTTCAGCCCTTCACAAAGGGCTGATAACGCCTAGAAGCTCCTCCTTAAGCCAAGTAACGATACAAAGGGCTCGGAGGGCTTCCAATTCTTAAAACCCCCTAGAAGGGCTCTTTTTGAGTCCAGTAACTGCACGAAGGGCTGAAAGGGCTCGAAGGGCCTCCGACTAAACAGTAAATCGACTTCACCCTTTCAACCACTGCAAACCCATTCTTAATGTCCCAAGGGCTCAAAATGCCTCGATCCTTCAAAGGGCCATTCCCTATACCTGCAATTTTCCAAATTTCAACGAAAAGGAAAAACGATCCCGGATCTCAACGAACTCGAGCACTCGACTTCGAATAAGGCGTTTCTCACATTGGTTTCAACTATTTTATTCTCAATTTCGATCTCATTGCCTCTCCAGAGCACGTATGGCCGAGTTCACTAGAAAAAAAAAAAGAAAAGAAAATAAACACGAAAAAAAGGAAAAAAAAAAACGATTTCGCAGTGCGCATGCCCACGCCTAAAACGAGGCGAAGGGAAAAACGTCGAGAATCGTCGTTGAAACGTAACGCAATCGAAATTAGCCCCAGGGGTCCGATTATTAATGGGGGTCGACGGGGGCGACGGGGGGGAAGGGTTAGTCAGTACGTTAGGGTGAATTTATTCAGGAAATACCGGGGGCCGGGGGGGGGGGGGGGGGGGGGGGGGGGGGGGCGGGGTTTTTTTTTTTTTTTTTTTTTTTTTTTTTTTTCGGCCTTTTTTCTTACGCCTCTTATAAGGGAATTCAGGCGCGTTCTCCTGGTTGACGACTTATCGAACGTAACGAGGGGACATTCTCGATCTCGTCTCTCGGTGTCCTCGGACACACAAGGATCGTCGGGAGGGCGGCAAGGGGGCAGGGGGATGGAAAAAAGAAGTTTATAAAACGCAACGATTCAACGAATCCCCGCCTAGTTTAGTACCCGCTGCGTTTGAAATAACAAACCGGGCGAAGCCGAAACGAGCACTGAGGAGATCTAGCCGATCCGGGAGGTCGAAGACATGATCAGACGATTGGTAAGCCTCTCAAGTGGAAATTTACGTTTTCATGAAATTTCTATTTTTTTTTTTTTTATAATTATTTTATTTTTCTATTCTTTATTGCGGAAAGAATAATAACTTTAGAAATGTTAATGTTTTTTTTGTGGTATATTTATATATATATATATATATATATATGTGTGTGTGTGTGTGTGTTTATATTTTTACGATAAATTAATAAATTTATTGGTCTTCGTTTTTAATGGAGAAGAAAATATTGTTGAGTAATATTCATGTTTGCAGATAAATGAAAAATAAAAGTTGGATAAATGACTGTATTATTTTTAATTCGCTGGGTATAGTTTATTTTTTTTATTAAGATAACAATAATAAAACATTGAAAAGTTCTTATATATCATTATAAATTGAATTTGGGATTTTATTACTTTGGAATAATTAATTGAATTCAATAAATATTTATTAAATGATAAATATCGAATACTATTTTATAAAAATAATATGCAATTAAATATTTACAATAATAAATCATTGCAATTGTATAACCATTCGTACTCAATTAATATAATTAATACGATACAAAAAAAAAATAATGGAGCTCGAATAAATTGATATTATTGTATTTATTTTTCTTAATAATATAATTATTTATAATTAATAAATATAATTATACATTTACTTGCAATTATTCTAATAATTTACCTACGTGTTATATATGAATATTAACAATAATAACATTACCATTCGTATTGTCTAATATTTATAATTTATTTACGATTTTTTGTTTATTCTGAAAAAATGATTTTACGATTATCGTAGATAGTGGGCCTGATATGGCTCGCGGTGGTGCAATCGGAGGCCCCGGGGAGTGTCCCGATGAAGGAGGGCCTTAAGGAGGGCCTTAATTCATCAATGGACGATGCGGAGTCCCCAAAATCTAAGAGGTACTTGACCCACGAGCACGTCGGTCACGTAGGTTCGCCGTGTCCGCCGTTTTATCCGAATTTCGGTGCGCACACGAAGATTCACGATACGAGGCCTTACGGGCCCCCGGCTTATCCGAAGAGCGTTTCGTCACACACGTCTCACATGTATCACGGCCATCAGGAGTTGCAGTACGTTCACGCACCGAGTTACGCGAGTTACGTGCCTCATCAAACGATTCAGCTGATCAAGCCGGAACACAAGGCCCCGATGTACAAGGCCCCGGTTTATCAGGCCCCAATATGGAAGGCCCCGGTTTATCAGGCCCCAGTATGGAAGGCCCCGATTCATCAGGCCCCGATATACAAGGCCCAAATTTATAAGGCCCCGATTCATCAGGCCCAAATTTATAAGGCCCCTATGATACACGAGGCCCAAATTTATAAGGCCCCGATTCATGAGGCCCAAATTTATAAGGCCCCGATTCATGAGGCCCAAATTTATAAGGCCCCGATTCATGATGCCCAAATTTATAAGGCCCCGATTCATGAGGCCCAAATTTATAAGGCCCCGATTTATCACGAGCCGATCTGGAAACCCGCCGTTCAACATCAACCAACGATCGTTAAACTTCCCAGCTATTATCATCATTATCAGCCACCTATGTATCACGAACCCAAGTATTATTCGAAAATGCCGGTATTCTCGTACGCGCCTGCTTATCAAAAGCCTATGTTGAGTGTCTGGCCGTCCACCGATGTTAAGAAATACGATTTGCCGACGAATCACATCTCCTATCATCAGCCAACGATCGTTTACAAACCCGAAGCACCAAAGTGCGCACCGTGCCCACCCGTCAGCCATTCGCCGGAAACCTCTTACGTGAAAGTCGTGCAAACCCCCCATGTGGAACAATCGAAGGTTTATCTACCTCCAGCTCCAGTCGTTCATCATCCGGTCGTCAAACCCTGCGTTCATTGATGATGGAACGAAAAACAGTTTTCACGAAGTTTTTACGAACTCGAGGGTAATCTGATTTTGTTGATTGTTATTATTATTATTATTATTATTGGTTAACGAATCAGGGAGAATTAAGTTGTAATTGTAATTTTATTTTTGTAAACCGAATAAAACGAAAAATCGTGATTGGAAAATATAAATGTTGAATGTCGACTAGTAAATGTTGAAAGGAAAAAGAATGATTTTTGTTAAATATAATGAAGGGGAAATTAAATAATTGAAGAATGCGAAGTTTCGAAGGGTGCTTTAGAGAATAGATTTTTTTTAGGGCGAAAGTGTTCAACAAAAACCTGCATGATTCAGTGGGCTCCTTTTAATTTTTTGGACTCCAAGGGCTCGAAGGCTACCAGTGCTACTTAAAGGCAAAAGGGCTACCGGCCCTTCGCGAAGGGCTTTCGAAATAAACGAATCTTTCCAAAAGGCTTCTGGAATTTAGAATCTTGATTTTTCAGAAAAATATATACTCACAAAAGCAAAAGGGACGTCAGCCCTTCGCCAAGGGCTTCCATAGCAGACGAATCTTTCCAAAGGGCGTAAGGGCTCCCAAGCTTCTATATATCATAAAATGTTATTCTTGGAAAACATGGAGTTATAAAACATTTAGCTCAAGACATTAAGGGCCTTCGAGAGCCCTTAAGATCCTTCCCTTAAAACGTTATAAAAAAATATCGTTAAAAGTACATCTGGAGCCCTTTTTTTTACTACGGTGATAATGGAATACAAAATGAGTTATAAAAAAATGTGTCTGATCAAAGTCAGCAGTTTCTACTTGCGTTTCGTGAATTATGACGTTTCTCGTGAAGGTTTCGAACGGAGGTCTCACGTGTCTCGACGCCTCGTTTATTCACGCTTGCCATTATTCTTTTTCACGCTCGAGGCAATTCTCGTGCGTAACTCCGGGTGCAAGAGTCTCTCCCACGAGAGGCTCTCCGCGGTTTATTGTTCCTAAACTCTCACACCGCGTTACGCGGATCTCGTCGTTATTCGTACACGACGGGTTTCGAGACGTCACGCAACGTGTCATCAACCACGAAAAAGATCATCTTCTTAAGGGGATGGAATCGACGAAAGATTGAAAAAAAAAAAAACAAAAATTATAATACAATTTCATATTAATAATAATATATTAATTATTAATTACTCGATGACTATTAAAATCGAGATGAATCAATCGTTATTTCAAGCCAATAATCATTAATTAATCATTAATTAAGTAGCTTTGAAATAATCGTTACTTCGACGCGATAATAATTAATAAATCATTAGTGAATTTATTATTTATTCAATCGCGTTGAATTCATGTTTATTCATTCGTACGATCGATATGAAAACGTTTTTTTTTTTTCTTCATTTTTATGTTCGTCGCAATCCAAACAAACCCAAACCCAAATAAATAACCAAATATCTCGAAAAGATGATTTTATTTTTCGTGGTTAATTAATCATTTATTAAATATAATTATTCGTAATAATTTTTCGTGTTGAATGAAATACAAATACAATATCAAATACAATATCAATCAATAATATTATTCTTATTCATTCATAATTAATAAGAAATAATAAATTAATTCTTATTGATTAATTAATTATTCTTCTTGAATCAATAATTATTTATTCATCTATTAACTAATCGATTTTTTATAATTAATGGATAAATAAAAACGGATTTGTTACGAATATTTTAAATTACATTTTTATTGCGAATTATTATAATTTGTAATTACCGTTTTGCGCGGATTAAAATAATTTACCTGTAATAAAGGGTGCGTAGCGAAACCTCGAGATATTTCGCAGTTTCGAAATTGCACAAGGTCCCCCAAGTGAGTGCACTCGAGGATAAACAAAACGCGAGATCTTTCGCACGCGCGTTCGTAAATTCACCAAAGGTGGAGGGAGAAAGCGGACCGGGGAGAAAGAGAGAAACAACAAGCCGACTTTATAATATCGTAAACATCCGGTCGTAGTCAGCCTGATAAATTCCCATGGATTTCGAAACGTCGGTAACGCGATTAAATTCGCTGACGAGTCTCAGATATATAACCGGAAAGTTCGGGACTCCTTGACGTCAGTGCAAGTAGGTAAACCCGAATGATCAGACACCTCATCCTTTCACGATAAAACTAACAAAAATGACCAAGTTTATGATTGTGAGTGTTACACGTGGTGATTCGCAAATGGATTTCGAAAATACACGTGTTCTTCGTACAACAAACATTATAAACCGATACTACGTGCGATTAAAAAAAATTAATTAATTAATAATTTTTGTAGTTTTTTTTTTCATGGAAAATACGATTATTAATATTTTTCAATAATTGTGAATTTATATTTTGTCATTTGGTTTATGATATCGAATTTTCTATTTGTTTTTATTGTTTTATTTCGAGTGATTATTTAGAGAAATGAAAATTTCGTAAAATATTATCGAATGTTTTATATATTTTTTAAATTTAATTATTTGTAAATAAGAAACAATTCTTTTTAATTTAATTAATGAAAAATATGATTTTCTTTTGAATTTGTTATTTTAATAAGAATGGGAACAATGTTAGGCGACATATTTTTATAATTAATACTTTTTTGAAAAAAAAAACGTTACAATTGACAATTAATTCGACTATTTATTCAAAAATGAAATGTTATTTAACAAATTAAAAATATTTATTAAAAAGTATATTTACATTCGATAAAACGGAATAGTAATTAAAAATCAATAATAAGCTATTATTTGTTTATGTAAAAAAAATTATTGAAGATCGAGTGCGAATTAAAATTGAAATAAATTCACTTGAAATTTTCAGGTTTCTCTCTGCGCCCTTTCCCTCTGCGAGAGTGGTTCTATATCGGATTCTGTGCATCGTCAATTTCCAAATTTGAAAACGATCGATCACGGCCATGGGGCGACGAGTTATCAAAACGTGAACGTCCAAAATTTCGGTTCTGTACCGATCCCTAAGGATTTGCAAGTCGACGACGGTCACCAGTACGAGAATGCTCGTCGAGTCGAATATCTCGATCGTTTGGACGACGAGAATTTTGCAGAAATCTTTTTCCTGGATATTCACAATTATGTAAATAATGAAGAAAATATCGAGCACGTAATTGTTACGTCTGAAGGTACACCGGAAAAAAAATTATACAATGCCAAAATAAACAATAAATAAAACAAAATAATTAATAAAAATAATAATAAAAAAATATTTTTAAAAGTAGACAAACTTAAACGAAAAATATGTAAAAAAAATTAATAAAAAAAGGGTGTAAAAAATTAATAAAAACCTGAACAAACGCAAATCACAAAATCGAAAAATAAAAAGCTAAAATTGACAGAAAGAAATGTAAAAAAAAAACTGAAAAATATACTAAATATGATTAAACAACGAAAACTAACATACCCCAAAATAATCAAATTTTAAAACATCAAAAATATGCAAAAACATCATAAATAAATTACAGAAAGCAAAAAAAAAAATAAATAAATATAAGAAAGCCAGAAAAAATTCTAACGAAATTTAAAAACACCGTAAATTCGATTTTTCACTTACTTTTTTTTACAGTCCCTGTTCAATTTGAAGATCACGTGACGCACCTCGAGCAACCAGAAAATTACGGTTCCTCGGATCCCTACGGATACGACCACGAAATCGACTACGAGTACCGTTGAATCATAGTCCGAGCAAAAAAAAAAGGAAAACCAAAAAAAAAAAAAAATTTAAGCCGAGGGCTCGTAGGGCGAAAAAGAGTGGATTGAAGGATCGAATAAAATGGTCCTGAACGAATCGTGATCGTTTGGCCTGGTACTCTCGACTTCGTAATTTTATTATCTCGCGAACCACATCACATTTTTTTTCATTTCCCCCTCTTTTTTTCTTCCATCTTCTCCACCTTCAATGTACAGTTGTAAACGATAGTTTTCGCGAAGAAAAAAAAAAGTTGGCCTATGGTGAAAAGATCGATCCTCAAAAAAAAAAAAAAAATCATCCTAGCTCTCCTAAGTTCACGTGTGCTCGAAAGATTTTTAAATCTCTTTTAAAATTATTTTTATTAATTTTTTCGTCAATGTGTATATACGTGTGCTATCTTTTTTTCTCTTTTCTTTTTTCATTTTTTTTTTCTTCATTTTTTATGTACAGTGCATTCTCGATCAGTTTCACGTCACAATTCCAGAGGGCCTCGAAGGGATTAAAATTTGTAATAAACTTTATATACCTCGTTTACTTTTAACCCTTAAGGGGGCAGGGAGGATTTTTTTTCTCCCTTAAATTTGTCTAAAGTTCGTTCGATAATAATCATAATAACCAGCAATAATAATAATAATAATAATAATAATATTAATAATAGTAATAATAATAATAATAGTCAATTAATAATATTTATCTTATGCCAAACTGGTTTCATTTTCATTATTTCTTCTTTGCTTATTTTTCAATTTTATTCGTTTAAATAATTCCTTTCTCGTATTTTTTTTTTTTTTTTTTCATTCACGTTCTCGCGTCGGTGTCCATTATACTCTTTCAATAGAATTCGTTAGGCGATAACATTATATTCGAACTAGGAAATACGACGAGAGAATGGGGGACCGGGGTGGGGGTGAGAGAGAACGAGAAAGAGAAAGAGAGAGAGAGAGATTCTTAAATGTCGAAACGTCGAAAACGAGAATGAATTTCCGTTCGGAATAATTCCCACGTTCCCCCTTAATCGTAAAATCCTACTTAGTCGCTCGTTTTGTTTCCCCCTCTCTGTCTATCTTTCTCTCCACAGTTTTGTTTTCAAAATTAATTAGTTCGTCGCTGTTTTTTTTGCATTTTTGAAAATTAAATTCAAATTGCTTAAAAAGAAAAGAGAGAGAGAGAGAAGGGAATTAATTATTTTTCAAATTAATTTCTTCCCTACTATCTTTTTCTTTCATTTTTTATTTTTTTGAATCGATTTTTTTTCCTCCCTGATTATTTACCCCCATTTTTTTTTCGAAATTTGTATTTTCTCGTGCGCTTTTAGTTTCTTTTTTTTAAATTTAATTTTCAATTGATTAAATTAATTTCTCTCGATCTCCCACCCTCTTGTGCAATCCCCCAACGTCCCTTTCGTCGTTTACAATTACAATCTATGAAGACTTGACTAGATCACGTTTTTGTTGTTGTTGTTGTTGTTGTTGTTGTTAATTATTGACTGCTCGGTCTACTCGCTCGCGCTATTGCCACCACGCGTGGAAGGCGGGAGGGGATGGGGGTAGGAAGAGTTTAGAGGGGAGGAGGATTTAAGGGTATGAGACTCTTATAAAAAAATATTGAGGGTAGATGAAACTAGTTACGAATCGCCATCGAGTTTACATTTGTTTTTGCATTTTTTTTTTTCTTACGATGGCGTCTGAATACTCATAATTATTTTTTTCATCATCATCATCATCATCATCATCATCATCATCATCATCATCATCATCATCATCATCATCATCATCATCATCATCATCATCATCATCATCATCATC
>JAPYZI010006495.1:0-11412 GCA_030523105.1 Ophioninae sp. A BG-2022a | reverse complement strand
AGTTGAAAAATGGCTAAAAAAAACGGAAAGGGGTATGTATGGAAAAATTAGCAAAAATCGATGGTCCGACTTTGAAATTCTGCCAAAAATCGGAAAATCTTCGGATTTTAATGATTGAAAAAGCATTTTGAAGAGAAAATCATAACGAAGAGATTGAGCACAGAGTGGAATCCCAAACCCTAAAGAAAAAAAAGTTATCGACGATTTAGTGAAAAAATGTAATTTCCCCAAAAATCGAAAAAAATTTCGATTTTTAATATTTTTTTTATTGGTCCTTTACGATGTATTTTGATCCCCTGAGTACGAATCTACCATTTATTTCCCCCAAAACTCAAAATTTCCATTAAAAAATCCTAAAAAACAGCTTAAAACACGATTTTTTTCATAGATATGGACACCCCGTATATATAAATATATGTAGTATTTATACCTGCTTCGAGATCCATCCCCAATCCACCCTTCTATTTTATTTTTATTTTTTATACGTTTCGAACTCGCTCCTTCTCGCGCGTGTTCATATCCTCGAGGTACCTGCTTTTTTAATGCCCCGTGTGATAGATTACGCCCAGGATACCACAAATATCTATATCCCATATGGTGCTCCTCGGGGTCGCAACCCTCTCGTTTTCACTTTTCAGCCTGCCGCCCAGACACTTTTGCTTTCTCGTTTTTTCTTTTTTTTTTTTTTTTCAAAGTGCTTTTCCGCTCGACAGTTCATCGCCTCCCTCCAAAAGGATCAAAGTTTATATTCATACGGGATTCTTTTCTATATAATTTATTATCAATTATTTTAATTTAATTTAATTTTTTATTTTTATTTTGTCGTTTCAATATTTTATTTCAATTTTATTTTATTTTTTATTTTTTTTATCTTTTCAATATTTTATTTTAATTAATTTAATTTTTTATTTTTATTTTGTCATTTCAATATTTTATTTTAATTTAATTTAATTTTTTATTTTTATTTAGTCATTTCAATATTTTATTTTAATTTAATTTAATTTTTTATTTTTTTTTTATCTTTTCAATATTTTATTTTAATTAATTTTATTTTTGTTTTTATTTCGTGATTCAATTATTTTATTTTTATTTCTTTTCTCTATAATATAAATAATTTAATTATTGATATAATTTAAAAAATAAGAGTTGATATTCGTATTTAATTTAGGGGTTGGTATTTTTCGAAAACGTGACGCATCAGTCTGATCACGTGATCGGCTAATAACGGTGGAAAAGTGCATTCGTCCATATTTTTTATTTCAAGGAACGAGTAGCATCCTGATGAATTATTTATACGATGGGAAATTCGCGATCGCTAAAGGGGTGAAACGGTACGAAATTACTAGGAGGGTGGAACTGGCAAATTGTTAGTTAACGCCCTCTTTCCTGTACGCGTGTTTGTAGAAACCCTCTCAAAGAGGGTTTCACTCTTGATCGTTGGGATCATCGAGGGGATAGAAAATTATAGTTTAAATTAGAGTCTCAACCCCTCCTCGTTGAAGGGTTCATCGCAACAATTTCTAAATGAAAAAAATGTCAATTTTTTGCAAATTTATTATTTATTTTTGAATAATAATCCAACTTTTTTTTAATCGACAAATTGTATTAAAGATACAATCGATATTGAAAAATATTTAAAAAAATTAAATATAATTCAGACGAATAAAGAAACAAGGCTAAAAAATTAAAAAATTTTATAAAATGACCGATAATATATAATTTTTACTATTATAAAAAAATATTACTGTATTATTATTATTATTATTATTATTATTATTATTATTATTATTATTTTATTATCAAAAATCGTGTCGATTTATTTGTAATTAATGAAGGCACAATTATTTATTCAAATATTAATCAAAACGTGAAAAATGCAATTCTGAGGATCATCGAATTCCCACGTTCGAACAATGTTACGGTAGGGTTTGCCACCCTTTAGATGGGTGGGTGCAATTCCTATGGCATCCTCGCGTGTATCCACCTGTGAAGGGTTGTCCCAACCCTTCTCCCTGCACGATACCACTTTGAACCCTCTCCAAGGCCAGGTCGTTTAAACCTGAATGCACGTAGGAGGCCCTTAGGGCACCTGATGCACGAGCAGGCTCGATGCCTGTTCCACAAATAATGACAGACACCAGCTAGGGTTTTTCTTTGGCGAAAAGGGTGCCCTCGTCTCATCACCTACACAGCTTCGGATAGGGTTGATGGAGCGTGAAAAAAAGATGAAAAAACATGTTCGAAAGAACCCCGGGGTTAACCCTTTTCCCGCAACATTAGCCCTTTTTCACACACGTTAAGGGACGAGTAAAGGGCGAGAGAGAGAGAGAGAGGGGGGGAAAGAGTTATGGGGTTTTTCAGGACCCAAGGGGTGACGCAGGTATACGACACACTCGATTACAATGCTGTGCCCTTCGGGCCCTTCCCAAACACAACCCTTTTCGCCCAGTTATCCTCGTATTATGTCACTAAGCGATACTCTTGCGTGCACCAGAGAGAAAGAGACGGAAAAGGGCTCAAAGGGCTCGAAGGGCTCGAAGGGCCCAAAGAGCAAAAAAATGAAAATGATAGACGAGGATTCCAATCGCTCGGGAAAACAGGTTAGCAACTAAAAACCCTTTTCACGTATTTGCGGTACTATCCGGGGACCTTATCGACCGGAAAATCCACACGACCCTTTCCCTTTGTCACGTAAGTACACGGGAGAATATGAAAAAAAAAAAAACGCCAAAAAAACAACGCGCTCTCACGTACGGTAAATAAAAACTGTATTATTCCGGCTTCAAGGTACTTTTATACACGTTACGGCCCTTCAATCCCGGATCGAAGGGCACCAACCTATTTCTCGGATTTTTTTGGATTTTTTGATGTATAATTGTTTTTTTTTTTTTTTGCAAACCCAAATTATTTTTTTTTCGAGCCGACAACGTCCGTCCACCACTTTTCCGGGACAAAGAAATTTAATAGATTATTCGTAATAAAGAATATAGAAGAGATTTTTTGTTTCCTGTTATTTAATCCAATCGAATTGAAGTTTTATTGAATCCAATCGAATTGAATTTTTATTGAATCCAATCGAATTGAATTTTTATTGAATCCAATCGACTTGAATTTTTATTGAATCCAATTCAATTAAATTGAATTTTCATTGAATACAATCCGACAAAATAGAATTTTTATTTAACCAGTAGCCTCAGGCCTTAGCCTCAAAATATTTCCATCCCTCTTTCCCCAATCCCCGTTATCACTCAGTTACTATTGAGGACCGTCGTGAGGAGCAGCTGGAAGTACTGAGGGATCAAACGTATCCCACACGAAAGCACGAATGAGTCAGGGTAGAATCAGAAGAAGAAAAAAAAAAGAGGAAAGGGGAGGATGACAGATTACGAAGTACGGTGGTTGTTTTCTTGGCGGGCGGTCTACCTCGATCGTTCGGCGATCACTGAACGGATGTTAAAAAGAGGGAAAATTGGATCGTCAATCCTCACCGCAAGGAAGTCTCGGACTACCGTGGCGACTCGTTTGTCAGTTTCTTCCCGATCGAATCTCGAGGGGGGGGGGGGACCAAACTGTTCACTCGGTTTCCTCAAAAAAACCCGATAATTATCGACGGCTCGTGGATCCTTTGAACGAGACCGGAAGTAGGTGGTCCCGCGTTATTTTTATTTTTTCCTCCGAGTACAGGAACGGCTCGCAAAGAAATACGAAGGGCTAAAAAAACGAGTTCGATTTAACCGTTTCACGAAATTAGCTCGGGTTTGTATTACAAGAATCCGATTAGTACAAAATTACGAATACGTACAGGGTCTCAAATAAATTAATGAAAATTGAAAATGAATACAAAAAATTCAAATAAGAATTGAAAATCGAATTGAAAAAATTGAAAATCGAATTGAAAAAATTGAAAAACGATTCGAAAAAATTGAAAAACGATTCGAAAAAATTGAAAATCGATTCGAAAAAATTGAAAAACGATTCGAAAAAATTGAAAATCGATTCGAAAAAATTGAAAATCGATTTGAATAAATTGAAAATCGATTCGAAAAAATTGAAAATCGATTTGAAAAAATTGAAAATCGATTTGAATAAATTGAAAATCGATTTGAAAAAATTGAAAATCGATTTGAATAAATTGAAAATCGATTCGAAAAAATTGAAAATTGATTTGAAAAAATTGAAAATCGATTTGAATAAATTGAAAATCGATTCGAAAAAATTGAAAATCGATTCGAAAAAATTGAAAATCGATTTGAAAAAATTGAAATTTTACAAAAATCGTTTCTTCCAGGAGCCAAAATAAAAAAAAAATTGCTTTTAAAAATTGAAAATATGAAAGAGCAACCAGGCCGTCGTTCCAGCTCGATAAAAACGACGAGAAAGTTGAAACGGTAATACCGTAAGTTCTCAAAGTTTCGGTGTCTCCTGTGGGAGCTTCTAGCGTATATATATCGAAGGTAAGCTCGCGCGCGTAATTACAGGTTACCTATAGTGGCCTGGTATTATTTAATGTCGCGGTCGGTGTGGATGCGCGAGCGGAAAAAAAAATGGAAGAAAAAATAATATTGAGAGGTTCGGGTGTTCCCATCGGGGAATACGAGAGGTCGAAAGGGGGATGAAAACGGATAATAGCGAACTAGCCCTGCAAATTACTCTCGTCTGCTCGTACCACTCGACTTCGTGCCAAAGTCCAACATTTTATTTTTTATTTTTTTTTTTATTTCTTTTTTGTGAGACGAGATTGTGAAATTGAAGTTTTATCGAAATATGAATGCCGAAGAATAATTTGTTTCCGAAATTTTTTGTTTGTTTGGGTTAGGTTTGGGTTAGGTTTAAGTATTGTGATAAATTTGATGATGATGTTGAAAGAAGGAGCGAAATTTGGGTTTGTTTTGGGTTTTATTGAGTTTATTTATTTAGTTAGTTTTGTTTGGGTTTGTTTGGGTTTGTTTGGGTTTAAATAACATTAGAAAACTCGAATTCTGAGCGACGTTGTGTGTTTTTTTTTTTTTTCGCCATGAAAATTCATTTTACGAAATTTCTCGTATTAGCATAAATTCACAGTTAAGGGGGATTAATTACGTATTCCCTCGGGTATTCCGGACGGTTGTTAATTTTCACCTTTGTTCTTGGTGGCTGTCAGAATTCATCGTTTGACGCCTGCGCACGGGAAAGTGCGAGAATCATTCTTGGCAACAATAGAAAAATAATTTCGGGTTTTTCAGTCGAAGACTTTTGGCGTTGAATTCGTGAATCATCGACGAGACTTCCAGCAGAGTTGCGAGCCCTTTGGCCCTTTTTTTTTTTTTCTTTCTCTTTTTCTCGTTGTCTCTGAACTCGCGGAGAAAATTAATGATTATTCACGATCGATATTTCGCATCGTCATTGCCTCGATTTTCGAAACACGAAAATCCTCGAAAAACTCTGACAAAATTTTCTCGCTTTAATTTAACTCTCATTTATTATTGTTATTATTATTATTATTATTGGTGCTAAATAATTTAGGGTGCTACCTAATTTTCCACTTTTCCCTTTACACCCGAAAATTTCTAGCTGCTTTTTTGATTTATTGATTTTTGAGATGATGCTACACTTTTTTGTTTCCAACGTTCGAATTTACTGCAAATTTTGTTGCTTTATTTTCATTCGGAATATTTAATTGGAAATATTTTAGTATTCAGTTTTTTTATTTTATATGTTTTTTTTATTTTTTTAAATATTTATAAACTAAATTTTCGAAAAAATAGAAACGAAGCTTTACAAAATTGTAATTTACAATTAAAAAGTTTTTAGTTGTAATCTAAAATTACTAAATTAATAATTAAAATTTTAGTAATTTTATTATTACTTTAGTAAAATTACTAAAGTAACAATAAAAAATGTAGTAATAATTTAATGATTAAAGTCTTTATTAATAAAATAAAATCTCTTTATTTAATTAAAAACAAAAAATACGTAATCTCAACATGCCTCTGTGAGACTTTGAAGTTTTGGAGCTTCCGGAACCCGATTAAGCTTTGTCCTACGATAGTCTCGGAGGTTTTGGCACTTGTTAGGATTTATCACGACACTTTGATGCCTGAGGAATTCTGTTGACAAGAATTCTCGAAAATTCAGGTTTCGAAAAAACATTTCGAATATTTTCTTTGGAAAAATATCCTTAACGGAAAGATTTGTGTTGTTTTTTTTTTTTGGTTTTGGGTTGGTTGAAAATGATTAAATCATTTGTTATTTCGGAAATATTAAGAATTGGTAAAATGGAATTATTTTTATTTTAAGAATCCATGTAACGTCGAAGAATTGTCAAAATGTAATTTCTTAAATGTCAAGAATTGCGAAAATGTCATTCCTAAAATGCAAAGAATTGCTAAAATGTAATTTCTAAAATGCAAATCGTTTCTAAAACGTAATTTCTAAAATGCAAATCGTTTCTAAAACGTAATTTCTAAAATGTAACGAATTGCTAAAATGTAATTTCCAAAATGCAAATAATTGCCAAAATGTAATTTCTAAAATTCAAAGAATTGCCAAAATGTAATTCCTAAAATGCAAATAATTGCCAAAATGTAATTCCTAAAATGCAAATAATTGCTAAAATGTAATTTCTAAAATATAACGAATCGCTAAAATGCAATTTCTAAAATGCCAAGAATTGCGAAAATGAAATTTCTAAAATATCAATAATCACCAAAATGTCATTTCTAAAATATCAATGTAATTCCAAAAATCTCAAGAATTCGTAAAATTCCAATACCCAAATTTCCAACAATTTTCAAAACGTCATTACCAAAACTTCCAACAATTCTCAGAACTTCATTCCCAAAAATAGTAAATTAAACAAAATTGAATAACAGAAAAAAAAAAATTAAAAAATTAAAAATGTGTAACAAACAAAAATATAAAAATTCAGGCGAAATTGGATCAATCAGCAGGAAACGAATGTTTCGTGGTACATTTCAGGCTTTATCGAAATCAAAACTTATAAATGTTAATTAACCGAGTCTAGTTGTGGCTGATTGTGTATACTTTTGTTTATTAATGTGCTTATTTTCATAGCGAGTACGTACGAGCAGTCTCTAACTACGTCTGTCCGTCTGTTGCTGTAAAGAAAGCTCGTAATAGTAATAACGTCAACATGTACGTATATTGTTCATCAGGGTTACGAATGTTCAACGAGAACGACGAAGGTCGCTCGACCTATCGATCTTTTGCAAGCTCGTCGATGTTTTATTTCTTCTTTCCCTTCTTATTTTCGTTCCTCTCCATATTCTTTCCAGTACTGTTGTTGTTTCTCTTTTTTTTTTTCGTACGTGTAAGCTATACGAGTACTCGGTGCGCTTGGGGAATAATGCACTCCCTGATCACCTTGATCCCGATACCACGTCCGTAAACGTGCGCGCCCTTTTTTTTTTTTGGACATTCAAGGACTGGAGTATTGAAAGAAAATTGCTGGATTTCCTGAAACTTTCGTCAAAAAGAATTCCAGCAGCTGGAATTGTTGAAAATGCTGGAATTACTGGAATTGCTGGAATTATTGAGAATACTGGAATTTCTAGAGTTCTGGGAAGAATTTCCGGCAGCTGGAATTGCGGGAATTATTGGGAATGCTGGAATTTCTAGAGTTCTTGGAAGAATTTCCGGCAGCTGGAATTGCTGGAATTGCTGGAATTTCTGATATTTCTGGGAATGCTGGAATTTCTAGAGTTATTGGAAGAATTTCCTGCCGCTGGGCTGGAATTTCTAGAGTTCTTGGAAGAATTTCCGGCAGCTGGAATTGCTGGAATTTCTGGGAATGCTGGAATTTCTAGAGTCCTTGGAAGAATTCCCGGCAGCTGGAATTGCTCGAATTGCTGGTAATTCTGAAATTTCTAGGAATTCTGGAATTTCCGGAGTTCTTGGAAGAATTTCCGGCAGCTGGAATTGCTGGAACTGCTGGTAATTCTGGAATTGCTGAAATTCTTGGAAGAATTTTCGGCAGCTGGAATTGCTGGAATTGTTGGAAGAATACCAGCAAATGGAATTGATAGAACTCCATCAGCTAGAATTGCTGGAATTGCTGGAATAATAACAGCAGCTTTATCCAGAATTCCAGCAGCTGGATAAAGTCTAAATTGAACATTGAAAAAGTACAAATGATAAATTATCCCATCGATAAATAAACACACATAAAAATATACCTCATTCATCCAATTAACAAATCAATCAAACAAACTACCATCAAAATCAATAAATGAACGAAAATCATTAATCAATAAACCAAAAAAAAAACGATAAAACAAACAAACTAATCAATAAACCAAAATTTAACAACAATTTCCGAATCTATACTACTCAAAACGAATCCGAAAAACCGATTCCACAACGTTAAAGAAAAATGGCCACGTATCGTCCATCAGCGTGACGCCGATAGGTTTCACCACGCGTGTAACCCCTCTCACGAAGGGATCTCAACCCCCTTTCTCTCGTATCATTTTCTCCCCCCCCCCCCCTTCCAACTTCTGCCCCTTCCCACTCCTTTTTTTTCTCTCGTATCATTTTCTTTCCCCCTTTCCCTGGGTATACCCGGTTGCTTCCAGCGATTCCACGTCGCGAACGCTCGAAGAGACAAAGCCGGTTGTTCGGGGACCATCCCCTCAGGCCTCGTTCCCCTCCCCCTCGCTGGTTCAGGGATAAATCGGTCTGTGAACGTGTAGGGTTGCCAGGGCGAGGGGGGGGTGAGAACGGTGCACCCTGCAACTGACCAATAAGCTGTACCTCTGGAAACGACCGGGGCTGGCCACCCCGTGGGACATAAAGAAAAACCGTCCACCCTAGCCCTACACGTAGGGTGGTATAGTGGATAGAAAGGGCAAGATTGGCGAGTAAAAAGGGATCGATAACTGTCAGCCACCCTATGCGAATACGTATTACGTTGCGTGAAGACGGATAGAGAGAGAGAGAGAGAGAGAGGAAAATGTAACGAAACGTGGGTTCGTGTCCATCAGGAACAAAGACGAGTGAGCACGAGGCTATTGGGGGTCAAAGAATTGATGGGGATTCCAGCGATTTCGGATATTCGGAATTACGAGGTAATTATTCGTTCCGAAAGTTCTCCGGGAATGGCTGGATGTTCTCCGGGAATGACTGGAAGTACTCTGTGAACGACTGTCCCTGGAATTCCAGGGACTACGGTCGGTGGGATTGTTCTTAGTATTTTAGATACTGAAATTCTTTTAATGAGGATAATCGCTGGAATTCCTCGAGCAGTTCCAGGCATTGGAATCGTTTGGGCAATTCTGGTTGATGGAATTCTTTGGGGAATTTTAGCTGGTGAAGTTTTTTCGGCAAGTCCAGTTTCTAAACGTCCTCCGGCAATTACAATCTGTAAACTTGTTGGAGTTATTCCAGTCTCTAAACGTCTTTCAGCAATTCCGGTCTCTGAATCTTCTACGCCAACTCCAGTTTCTAAAACTCTTCCAGAAATTCCAGTCTCTAAAGCTCTTCTAGAATTTCCAGTCTCTAAACTTCTTCCGGCTCTTCCAGTCGCTGGAACTTCTCTAGCTATTCCAGTCGCTGGAACATCTCCAGCAATTCTAGTCGCTAAAATTTCTCCAGGAATTCCAATCGCTAGAGATTCTCCAGAAATTCCAGTCGCTGGAACTTATTCAGCAACTCCAATCTCTAAACCTCTTTCGGAACTTCGCCAACAATTCCAATTTCTAAACCTCTTCCAGAACTTCTCCAGCAATTCCAATCTCTAAACCTCTTCTAGAACTTCTCCAGCAATTCCAATCTCCAAACCTCTTCCAGAACTTCTCCAGCAATTCCAATCTCTAAACCTCTTCCACCACTTCTCCAGCAACTCCAATCTCTAAACCTCTTTCGGAACTTCTCCAGCAATTCCAATCTCTAAAACTTCTTCAGCAATTCCCATCGCTAGAGATACTCCAGCAATTCCAGTCGCTCGAACTTCTCCAGCAATTCCAATCTCTAAACCTCTTTCATAAATCCTCCAGCAATTCCAATCTCTAAACCTCTTCCACAACTTCTCCAGCAATTCCAATCTCTAAACATCTTCCACAACTTCTCCAGCAATTCCAGTCGCTGGAACTTCTCCAGCAATTCCAGTCGCTAGAACTTCTCCAGCAATTCCAATCTCCAAACCTCTTCCACAACTTCTCCAGCAATTCAAACCTCGAAAACTCTTCCAGAACTTCTCCAGCAATTCCAGTCGCTCCGACTACCCGAAGCGGAGCAACTTTCGTACCTTCTGTACGGGGATAAAGAAACGTGACGTACAAGTTCGCAAATAGGGGAAGGAACAGTGGTCACCTGCCTGTTATCGTACCTTCGCCAGGGTCAACTGAACTCCGAGGTGTCTTCGACGCGCTATATTCCGTTATAAAACACGCCAGGGGATCATCTCCACGCTCGACCAACGGTTTACCGCTATATCGGTTTTTGCTCTTCCCCCCCTCCCCCTCCACCCTACTCACCCCGGTCACCCCTCCGACTGCAGAGTTTCTCGAAGGTTTGTCGCCCCGATATCGTCGCCGGACGATTGCGCAGGGAAACGCGAGCTTCAACTTCAACCCCGATCGTCGCGGCTTCGTTATTTTCTTATTCTCCAGGCGCACAAATGTATAATGTAATATCGAACGATGGGGGACTTGGAACATCGCCCGCGAAAATATAAATTCACGGTCGGATAAAGAGACTTCCGGGATTGCGAAAAGTGCATAATCGCGGAGGGGGATGAAGGAGGAGGGGGGGGAATTAGGGGTGAAAGAATGATTTTTTTTTTTCGATTTTGGTACAGGTTGAGGGTGTATATCCAATCGAGAATTTTCAGGTGATCAGGAATATCGAGGAATTTTCGAAGAAAGCAAGGCACACAGCTGAGAAAATCGTGTTTTTAGTAGTTTTTTATCAGTTTTTAATGGAAATTTGGAGTTCTGGGGGATATTAATGGTAGATTCGTATTCAGGGGATAAAATTACATTGTTATGGATCGATAAAAAAAATATTTAAAATGGACATTTTTTTTTTTCGATTTTTGGGGTAAATACGGTTTTTCACTTAATCGGGGATAACTTTTTTTCCTTTGGGATTTGGTTACCCACTTTGGGCTCAATTCTTTGGTATGGTTTTCTCTTCAAAATGCTTTTTTAATCATTGAAATCGGATGGTTTTTCGATTTTTGGCAGAATTTCAAAGTTGGACCACCGATTTTTGCAAATTTTTCCATACATACCCCTTTGCGTTTTTTTTAGCCATTTTTCAACTGGAGATTCCGGGAAAACTATGAGAGATATCGATACGAATCCAACGCCATTATTTAAGTCAGGCAAAAACCTTTTCCAAACTCACCAATTGAAACCCCATAGCAAAAAAGGCGCCTGCTCTACGGCCCTTTGAAATATCGTGATTTTTGAG
>JAPYZI010006492.1:0-17648 GCA_030523105.1 Ophioninae sp. A BG-2022a | reverse complement strand
CGATAATTTTTTGATTTTTGGCAGAATTTCAAAGTCGGACCATCGATTTTTGCAAATTTTTCCATACATACCCCTTTGCCTCTTTTTTTGCGATTTTTCAACTGAACTTTCCGAGAAAACTATAAAAGATATCGATACGAATCCAACGCCATTATTCAAGTTAGGCAAAAACCTTTTCCAAACTCACCAATTGAAAGTCCATAGCATATAAGAAGCCCACTGTACGACCTTTTGAAATATCGCGATTTTTGAGATTCCGGCAAAACGGGCCTGGGAGGTCGAAAAATTTTTTTTTCCGTTTTTTAAGTATTAAAACGGTGTATTTGATCGTAAATTTTCCGCTGATTACGAATATGCCCGAGTTTTTGTCGAAAGTACAAAATTAGACTGGGAAAATGAAAAAAAACTTTTCTAGAATATATTTCGGACATTTTTTCCTGCTGCAGGTTACGGTAACTATGGTAGCGACGGAGTAACACCTAACATCGTCAACATTAATACAAACGAATGTCAAAACGATTGTTAAATTATAATTTCAATAATCGATTATAATTATTCCTTTATTCCTTCCAAACGATTTCCGCAAATAACAATTACCGAATAGCCACCAGTATGACCAATATTCCTTATCCGAGATAAATAAAAAAAACCCTGAAACGATCTTTTAACCATATCCGGATTTTCAACATGTTTTTTTTTTTTATTACGAGGAAGATGAAAAAGAGGTCTTCAATATTCCTCGCATCGGTATCTCGGTATAAAAGACAGGCGGATAAACGCAAATACACACACACACACACATATGTATCGTGTATACGCCGGAGGGGTATATTAATTACGAGGATTGGGATCGTTCGATCGCAAAGAGGAACGACTCTCTAAGGTCATTAAGCGATCGATTAAACCTGAAGGGTAAAGTTCACTCCCTCTCTCCGTCCCTTTTTTATTTATTATTTTTTTTCTCAATTTACATCGTTTCAACACACACGTGCGACGAGTATGTACACGTAAGAGGACATAATATATGTACAATCTCGTCGGAGCAGACGTTTATATATTGCTCGTTAATTCCTTCCAGAAACATTTTTTACCTGAAGGGGAGGGGGAATTTTTTCTCCCCCCCTTGCCTCTTTATTTCTCTCTCTCTCTCTCTCTCTCTCTCTCTCTTTCCATCTCGCACTCGATTCTTCAATTTTGTTTTGGCTGTTGCTCGACGTCGATTAAAAACGTGTATACGGTGAAGCGTTAATGACTATACGTTCGGGTCTGCGGCGATCTCTCGCGTCCGCGCTCGTTTAAACATCGATTCGATCCCCAACGAGATCGATCGGTCTCTCTCTCTCTCTCTCTCTCTCTTTCCCTTGTTATGAATAAAAGATCGATGAGATGTTTAATGTGATTTTGTTTTCTTCGTGTTTTTAATCGCGTTACGAGATACTTGATTGGTATCGGTGGCGAGAGTGATGTATATACGCGTCGAAACTCCGTGTCACGTGGGACTCCCCCCCCCTCAATTTTAAGACAATTGATGATCGCTAGTTTTGCCGCGCGATGTATTCGCTACCACTCGATTTTTATAAAACGCGTCGACGCGTCGATTTAAATCCACCTCGTATTATCCAACAACGGTTTATATCGAATCCCGATATTATTGGAGTCGAACGTTTTTTTGTTTTTGTTTTTTTTTTAATATCTCGGGTTTTTACACGCTTAGTCAATGGGTACGTGACGATGATTCAATCATGATTCTATACCAGCGTTTAAAGATCGTCGTATTTATTCTTCGTATTTTTAATTCTTTTTTTTTTATTTCGTTTGTTCCAGTCGTACGATGTATTATAATAATAATTATTATGTCACCTGATTCCTTTTTTATTCCCTTTATTATCTCTACTATTATTCTCTCTTTTTTTTAAAGCTTTTCCTTCGAATTTAATTTTTCGAAATTTCTGTTTGTTTATTTTTCTTTCTTTATTTTCATTTATTTTTTAATTATTTTTGGGTTTGGTTACGTTTTTTTTTATTATTCGTTATAATGCATTTATGTTTTATTTTTTTTGCTAATTAATATTTTTACAATTTATTATTATTCGTTTTCATTTGATTTTATTTATTTACGAACCGCCAAAGTCTCGGAAGTATCGATTTTCTATTGGTCGGCTTAGCCAGCGGACGTACGGCTAAACGGTCACCCCTCTGAGTATCGGCTAACTTCGAAGTACTGACCGAGTTTGTCTACCAGTCAATTCTATTCATTTTTACGAACCCATTGACTAGACTGGCGGAGTAACGTGGATCAGTCTCTATCCTACCAACTAGGTATGTACACTGGCGCGAATGTTCCGAATGGGGGGGGGGGGGGTGTGTGTTGGAAATCACCACACTGCATTGAAACAACGAATCGAGTGAAAGACTGAGAAAAAGCAAAGATAGAAGATGATGATAATGATAAACTTTATTATGCCCTAGTCAAACTGTCAGGCAACATAATAATAATAATGACAAATGTACAAATTATACAGAAATATCAAAAATTGAAACTAAAGACATAACATAACGGAAATTAAGAAAATAATACAAAGAAAACAAAATAAACCAAATAAAAACAAATAATAATAAAGAAAAATCTTATTATAAATCAATAAAAAATTATACAAAAATAAAAAAAATAATAAAAAATAAGCCAAATAAAAATACAGAAAAATCTGAACGTAAATGAATAAAAACAAATTATACTAAATTCAAAAAGAAAAGAAAATACACGAAATAAAAACAAATAATAATAAAGAAAAATCTTATTATAAATCAATAAAAAATTATACTAAATAAAAAAAAATATAAAATAAACCAAATAAAAACAAATAATAATGTAGAAAAATCCCAAAGTAAATAAATACAAAATTATACGTAAATGAATGAAAAATAGAAAATAAAAGTAATAATCGAAGGAAAACGAAATCTAGAGAGAGAGAGAGAGAGAGAGAGAGAGATTCACACACAGAGAGAGCATTTTGCGCGAGGTCCGCGAAGTTATGGCCGCTACATCCGTTTCCGTCCCACGGCCCTATTCTCTTCTAATTTCTCGTGTATCCCATACTCCGATACATAGAGAAGTGGGAGGGGGGTTCCGGGTTATAGACCGTACGTAGATATATATTGTACAGATATAGTCCAGTTGAGCTAGCTTGCTTCATTTCTACTTGCTCACGGGCACTTAACGGTTTACGAGCCACGATGTATCAGCCCCCTCGATGGTCTTCGACCTACCTCGACCTACGCGCCCTCTTCCCTATCGCTCACCCTTCTTCTCTTCGGTCCCGGTTTATATCTGGCCGAATAAAGCCTTCGAATAAACGATCGTTTTTGCCAGCATCCAAATTACATCCCAATTATTACATTGACCAATTTTCTTCTTATCTTATAAATGTTGGCTAGTGTTTTTTAAATGTATTGTTTGAAGACTAATTCACAGCGGAATTTTCTTTTTTTCGTCTCTTTTTTAGTTCGTTAGGAAGTCGAAAGAAAATTGTCAAATTTTGGGGAATAAAACAGTTTTTGAATTTTTTTTTTTTTTAGTTTGTTAACAGTGTGCTACGTTTTTTATGAAAAATATTGTATAAGTTTTTCATTGTTGAGGATCGTGATAATACTTTGTCTTCGGAAAATTGCGAGAATAACTTTCAATATTTCTTTTTACGATTATCGTATTTCGATTAGAGAGAAAACTCGATTTAATCTCAGCTAATATTGTTCAAATAAAAATTTCTTTTTCTTTCGAATTAACCGGCTCGCCAAATCGAGTCAAAGTTCAAAGATCCTTCACGACTCTGTTTATCGTAGAGTTTCAATTATGTATTTTTTTTTTTTTTTATCACCCTTTTTATACAACTTTGTCTTTCAACGTGAAAACAACAATCGAACTTTGAAATAAAAAACAATTTGTTTGATGATGTAACGCTAAATTATCATTGAATCGTTTTTTTTCCATTAAACGTTCGAACGATTATTCATTAATCTTCCTTATTCTTGCAAAAATGATTTTTTTTTCTCGAATAATCTTGATTTTCAGGCAATCATGATGAAGTTCGATTCCTTAATTATTAGAAGAAAAATATTGAAGATTTTACCGGAAATCCACACGGGCTTGTCCGTAAATATTTTTTTGTTTTCCGTTTTCGATTTTTCCAAAGTTTTTTTTCACGGCAGGTAAAAAGTATCGCGCGGAATTATTTTTTCATTACATTGTGTAATTTTAGGCATGAAATTAGCGAGATTGAACGCGGTGTTTTTTTTTTTGTTTTCCAAATCGTATTTTCCAGCGGTGTAATTTGGACCCTGGGGGTTGCCGAATGTTAATAAACAATGTCTCTACGTGTTAAACAATAATAATTGAGTATGAGGGTAATGGCAGAGAGCGGGAACGTACGTACAGCCTAGGAACATTCGCGATCTTCGGTTATGTTCCTGCAGCGTATAATTATCGGTCGTTCCAGGGGATACGTTTTGATGAATATCAATTTTTATGATCATTATTAGAGGAACATTTTACATTTACGGTCTTGTATAATACCGGCGCGTCACGCGGAAATGCGATAGTCGTATATACGTATTGTTATCCGGGTTTTGCATGACGATAATTTCGGCCATGTTCACATCTAGCCATTAAAAAGTGCTTCGAAAGATTTTTAAAAAATTTTCTTTCTTTTTTTTTTTTTTTTTCTTATTGGAATCAATCAAATTCATGGAAAAGACGAATTATCATATCTGGATTGAACCAATGAGGGACTCGCAACAAATTTCGTCACGTCGAGCCCTTCCCTTCGTGATTTAGGGTGTAAAACGAAATCCAACTTTTTACAGCAAACTTTTCACTATTCAACGCACCGGAATTTCGTTTAAATGTGTGGAAATCGCGATCCCAAAATCGGACGAGAATACTTGGATGGGTGACCGCTCAGCTCGGTATGGAATTGCCAGCCGAATGTAAATCGAAAGGAATCTGGACATCCGGTTACTTCGAAACGATACGTGCAACAGAAAATCTTTTAGATTTTTACTAAAAATCAGATTTAGATTTATTGAATATGTAGAGATTTAATAGAGTAATAAAAAATATTATTGTCGAAGAATCTTGTAAGTTATATTGATTTTAATACGGACTTCCGGGTAACGATACAGAATTTACGAGATAATATCGTGACAGCGAAGAAACAGGGAAACGAAAAAAGAAAAAAAAATGCAACGTTGCCACATGTAATTATAATAAGACGACGAATTATTTGCTGAGTCGGTACGATTATAATTAATCGATAACTTAATGATTTATAATAAACTGTCGACTAATTTTGTTCACTTGGATAAGTTTAATATTAATTTTAACTAATATATTCACGATCTCGGTAAATCGACATTTAAAAATTTGTCACTGTATTCAAGATATGATTAATCCGGATCTAAAGAATTACTTTAAGGGCATGACGAAAAAATTTGTCGCGTGTATTCAAGACGATATCACTGAGAGCTTCCTGTTCGCCATTTAGAATAAAAATAATTAATCCTTGATAAATCGCGACGTGAAACCGAGAAAACGCCTCCGTCCACTTCGAAATTTCGAAAGCACTTTTCTCCGAAACGGCTGAAGGAATCGGTACGAAATTTGTTGTGTGTATTTAGAATGATGGCATCGAGAGCGCCTTGGTCCCCATTTTCGATGAAAATATTTCATCATTCAAAAATCGCGGTTTTAAACGTTTCAACGATTTTAAACGTTTTTCGTTGTGCCCTTAAGAGACTCAAGATTGCGTAGCATTTGCTGATTTTTCTAGAAAACTAAACATACAAGCTCCAATTAAAGCTCATTCTCGTTTGTTGTCCCAAATTCGTCTCTCGACAAATTTGAGAAAATAAATTCTAAAAAAAAAAAGAATGGTGAACAAGAACCGTCGAATTTCGTACTCGGTTGGTTTTCCGGTGTTAGTCGCGACGCGCAGTCTCGCAAGCTCGAATAACGGAGCGGATCGAGCGGGAAAACAGAAGAGAAAAAAAAAAGAGAGAAAACACGGAAGAAGGGGAAGGAAGGAAAGATGAAGTTTGGCAGCTGGAAACTCAACTCTGGCAGCGAAGCCTTTGAGAAAGACCGCTACCATCGCCCGTAACATCCACCCCGAGATATTCGAAAAACAATCTCTCGAGGCTCGAAAGAACGGAAGGGGAGGGAAAGAGTGGTGACGTTGTTTCCAAACATCGTTCAACTCTTTGCGAGGTAACCTGCCATTCACGCGTCCATCCCACATCGCCCTTAAGACCGAATACTTTATTATATATTTACGTTACTACTGGGCGCTCTCGCGGCCCATTTTTCTCTTATTCGTAAATAGGAAACTTTCGTAACAGCGCCGTATCAAATTCATTTCTTTATTTCATTGAATCGTTAATTCTGATCGAAAATTAACCACGGAATCTCTCATAAAATCCGAATTTTACGTTTTATCAGTTATCGAATGTAATTAAACAGGAACATCAATTTCATTAACTAAGAACATTAATTAACGTACCGTATAATTAATAAATCAGTGTTATTGAATGGGTATTCAAAAAATCGCTAAAATTTCCTACAATTTGTGAAATTATTTGTCCTATTATTATTATTATTTTATTTATTTCCTATTATTCCTATTCTTTATAAGAATGGGAATTCGAATGGATTCAACGAGTGTTCGTTCGATCGGTGCGATTATTCAAATACGATTTCACCGTGGTTGAATCAATTTTAAGTGAAACAAAACAAACAACGATGAAAATTGAAGAAATACGCCAAGTTTTACAAACGTTGATTCGTGAATATAAACAAACAAACTTGTTGTATTTTCTGGTCTCACTAGTTCGATGTATCGAGCCGGAGAAAAACACCGAAAGGGTACTTTTCTTTTAGAACGAGATATCATTTTGAAACTCTCGGAGGAGCATCAGTGCGCCACCAGCCCGACGAGTTCCCACCCTCTGCCATTTCCATATGCTAATTTCGGCATTTGCGAACAAGCGCCCCCGGCCCCCCCCCCCCCCCCCCCCCCCCCCCCCCCTCACGCTTCGCCTCTTTCTTTCTCTCCTCCGTGGACTCCCCGCTGGAGAATCACGCCCGGAGTACTCATCTCTTGGCGATACTAAAATTATCTCACGAAACGATCGAGTCTGGCCCTCTTCATCTATTTTTCCTTCGCTCGTCCATTCCCTTCCCATTTCTCGTCACTCTTTACCCCATAACTGCCCCTTTTTCGAATGAATTTTCCACCGAAAATCTCGAGGGGAGAAAGAGATCAGGGTGGATGGGTTTTTTCACTGGGCGAACCAGACTTTTGACTTTCCACGAGGGAGAGTCAAAAACCAAAAGTGGGAAGTTTGAAATACTCGCTTAATGAACGTAGTAACGATACATATCCATCGAAGCACATATGCTTCGACACTTTTTCCAACGTTTCAAGCAGGAGAGAAGGGAGAATCGAATTTCGACTTATCGGGAGCTCGTTATAAAATCAAAAAATATCCGAAGTTATTTTCGTGCCTGGTTAAACTCAAAAGATTTAACACAATCGAGATATACGAAATACTTAAGTGAATGATTTATCTCGTAGTATATTTTGTCTCCTTTTAAACCGATAAAAATGATTTCTCCGGAGCATCGAATCTTCGAAATGTTTGTCGATCGATTATTTTACAAAATTCATTGATTTTCGTTTCAGGCGAAACGAAACGTTTGTTTTACGAAACAAAACGAAAAAAATGGTAAAATCGTAAATTGGGGTTTTGAGGGAATGAGAGAAGTTTCCATCCCTGTTTCATTCCGAATTATTCGTATTGGAAAAAGGAAATTATTATTATTTTTCTTCTTTTTTTTTTAAATTCAAAAGCGATGGATGAAAAGAAACGTATCAGGCTGGATTCTCCAGCGTCGAAGACACGCTTGAACTCAGAAAAGAGAAAACGAAACGTGGCTAACACATGCAACTTTGTAACCTCAAGCTCCGGGCGGTAACTTTAGAAATGATAATCTACGAGCAATCGAGCGGATTTGAAACTCGATGGAATTCACTGACCATTCGTCTGTTTATCGAGAGCGAAATAAGGAGAAAAAGAAAAAGACGAAAAAGAAGGAGAATGCAAAAATAAAAAAAAAAGAAGTGAGACAGAAGGGATTTTAACGATTTCGGAAGTTCGAAATTTAAACGCGCGTAAACACGAGAACGTGCGTTTTAACGCGATGATCCTTTGATATCCAAATTTTTAACGATCGTACGAATCACCAACGTAAAGTAAGTTGGTATCCGTTAATCTCGAATTCACCCGACTGCTGTTTAATTGGATATTATTTTGGGAATGTTCGCGGAGGGCGAGGATGAAATCTCGTATCCCCAAAGCGTTTGAAAGCACGATTTTTCTTTATTCTTATTTTCGCCCTTCCCTCATGGGCCTCGCTTTTTATTCGCGAGAGAGAGAGAGAGAGAGAGAGAGAGCTCTGGGAGATCGCACACGAGCTTTCGAGCTACACGGAGTTTCATTTGCCCGCGAGATGAGTCGGTTCTCGCGCCCCGCGCGGGAGCCCCCTCAATTCCCAGTATTTCTGATATTTATAATCGCGAACTTCTCTCGAGTCGCATTAAAAGGCCCGATTCTCGGATTAGCGGAAGTCGAAAGAGCAAAAGTTCGAGCGAGATGGAAGAGCGAAGTGTGTACGAGCAAATTCAAGGGAGAGAGAAAGAGAGAAGAGGAGATAGAAAATGACGACAGTCTTAGATCTCGTTCGGGAGACGACCGACACATGTCGGTGTCAGCGAATATCCTTGATGACTTTTATTCAAATTCGTCGTGAAATGGAAATAAATTAATAATAAAAAAAAAAAAAGTAAACGAATTATCGTAACAAAAATCATTGGATTTTTAAATCCTTGGAATTGGTAACGAAACGTAATATTTCCAATTTCTTATTTCAAGTAAATCTATCGTAAATTTCATAAATTTCATATTTTATTGTTTTAATAATCGAAAGTTCAAAATCTGGTTCGCTGAAAAAGCCGTTACGTCACAAATGTTTGCAAAAATGTTCTATTCGATGTTTCAAGGCGTTCCCTTAACGAATTATTTGTTCAAAAAAATAAATCCTTCATTAAGAAAAATAAATACATAAATAAATAAATTTAAAAAATGTATTGATTAAATTCCCTAAAAAAAAAAAAAATTTCGTAACCTTATAAAAATAATAGTAGACTATCAACAATAATACTGACCCAACAAATAATAATCAAATAATCTAAATGTGAATTTGCAAATTATACGAATCGGTAGTTTTCCCCTGTTCCCATTTTCATATTTTTTTTCATCATTCTGTAATCGTCGTTCGGAAACTTTTGTTTCCTCTTTGCCGAGAGTTCGTCAAAAGAATCCAAGTGCGCGCATTAATGCGTTAGCCCTTCTTACCGTCTCGTTTGTTTCACACCGGTTCGTCTACCGGAATAGGATCCGAGTCTCCACACACCCCTCCCTCCCCCCTCTCTTTTTCTCTCTCTCTCTCTCTCCCTCTCTCGGGACATCGCGAGAGGAACGGGCAATTAAGCAAATTACGCGACCCACGCATCCAAACGTCTCCGGAGTTTCTCGCTCGGTGCTCGCTGGTTCGCAGCGAAATGCGCAACGAATTGGATTCGAGCTATATGCATTCGTTCGTTCGTTCGTTGGCTGGTGTTCGCGATAGAACGCGGGAACGTATGTGCGCTCGTCTGAGCGAAAACATGTACGGCGCGTACCAGGTAGAAGAAACAAAAAGGACAAGTTGGCAGGAGAGAAAATGTGGTGAGGGAGAGACAGGGGGGGGGGGGGGGGGGGGGGGGAGAGAGAAAGAGAACGATGAAAGGACTTTCTCGTCCTGATGGTCCGATATAACCCCATGTTTTTTTGCATTTGCTTTTACTCGGACGAGCCGCAATATCAGCCCTTTCCGCACACAGCTTTTTTTTCCGTTTCACGAAACGTTGATAATCGTAAAAGCGCGTTTAGTATCGAGCAACACGACGAAAACGTTCGTATCGTACGAACAAACAAACAAAAAACTGAAAGTTACGAGTCTTTGCCACGATTATTATTATTATTATTTTATTGATTTATTATTATTTTATTGATACACGATTATTATTAATTTATTGATTTATTATTATTTTATCGATACACGATTATTATTAGTTTATTGATTTATTATTATTTTATTGATACACGATTATTATTAGTTTATTGATTTATTATTATTTTATTGATTTTATCGATACACGATTATTATTATTTTATTCATTTATTATTGCTATATTGATTGATTCATTTATTTTGTAATTGTATAGCTTGGACGATGATTCAAACTAAGAGAAGAGGGGGGATTGGAGGGGCCTCTCATTTTGGTTACTTCCTCAATTAAAGTTTGATGAGAGGATCGCGACGTTCTCCAGACAATTTATCCTCGAGGAACCCACGCGTGGCCTCGCCACCGAGAACTCTCGGTTAAATCCAAGGGCTACGTTCGAAACGATCGTACGAAGGACTCAGCTGTTAGTCCACTCCACCATCGAATTAAAATAATCACTTTTCTCTCATATTTTTTTATCCCGATATGAAAAATATAATGACAAAATGCAAGTAAAAACAGAGTTGGAAAGGGCTGAAAAAAAAATGTGCTTCGCTTTCGAAAAGCTTCGTGAATACGAGGAGAAAGAGAAGAAAAAAAGAAGCGAAGGACGAGCTCGTTGAATCTTCTCGCTCTGCTATTCATTTATTGTAGCCGTAATCTTTAGATCGTAAAAACTGACGTTTGAAAGATCGACGTCAGTCGAGACGAGATTATACGGTCATAGAAATAATGCGTGCATACGTAACGACGTATAGCTTGCAAGAAATCGCAGATATACGAGGGGGAGTGTCAAGAGGGGAGGGGTGAGTTCGGGAGGTCGAGAAAATAAAAAATAAAAAAAAAATGTCTGACGTACTCCGAACAAGCGAAAAAGCTTTTTGAGATCTATTTTCATCGGAGTGTCGAAGAAAACTAATGGTAAGCCTCGAAATCCTGGATCCATGAGGTGGACACTCTTTGCATCGTACGTGAATTTACAAATAATCCATCGTCCTTGATAAAAAAAACAACGCAAAGTTTTGGCAATGAACATCGACGATGAAATTTCCAGTATTAGAATTTAATGACCATTAAATATTCGAGATAGAAAAGTTTTTAATTAAATTTGATAAATAAAAAATAAAAAGATAAATAAACATACAAAATTAAGATGTAAATGATTTTTATTTAAATTAAAAAAACAACATTTTATATATAAAAAATTGTTTTTTTTTTGCTTTTCGTATCTCGAATTTTTTGTTTCGAAGTTGGAATTTAATTTCAGATGGCAGTTGAGAACATTTTGAAAACGTGTTCTTTTTTTCAAGATAAAAACAATCGATAACGATTTAGCTCAGAAAATGTATAATATATATATATATATATGTATAATTTCCGATAAAAATATAGTTTTAATGAAGATAAAATGAATTACAATATAATATTATATTTTGAATGAAAAAATTTAATTAATAAATTTAATAATAATAAATAAATAAATAAATAATAATGATAATATTGCCCATCATTTTCATTAAAAATGAACCAAGTCGTAAAAAAGTATCGTTACGTAAAATGTGATTTTGTTTCCTGACATAGATTTTTAAATAATGATACGTGTCGAGTAACTTGAAAATTGTTGAAATCTGTAGTTTTCTATCTTCGTTTGGAAGATAATTAAAACCGAGAAATTTAATTATTTTGCTAAATCCGTTTTGTTTTCTCGATATCGAACGAGTAGAAATCGGTTTCGTAAATAATTCTGAAGCAAAGACGAGACGAGCGAGAACGACGAGGCGAAAAATATGACGACGAAGGATCACGGAACAACTGGAATTGTCTCGAAACGTGTTTCACGTACCGAAGTCCGTTTACGAATAATGTCGCAAAGAGTACGTGTATAATTCGTTGATGGATGGGCCGTGGAACGCTCGTAATGGAAGAGCGATTCGACCCCAGCACCTGCATATGTATTAGAACCTCTTCCACTCTTTATACCAAGAAACGTATCTTGCATACCTACGTATATACGACAATGGAGTTGTGGGTGGATCTTTCGTATGGATACGAAGGTAACACGTGACACGTGTATCCTAAGCATTTCTCACGTAATTCTTGCACGAGCTTACACGATTCCTCATGATTCATCTGGTTCAACTGCATTTTCGTCAAACCAAGAAGAAAAGACAGCATTATTTTTTCAACGAATCTCCGTGACGAGAACTCGAATTCTTCAGTGAACTAAAGAAAAATGTATTTCCGTGATACTAGATTCTTTAGGATTTTTCTACGCAGCTTTTTTTTTCAGAGAGAGAGTAGAAATAGGATGTGATGAGTAATGATGATGAAAACGTATTATCAATCGTATCAACAGCGTTGAAAAATGGAAATGGAAAATTGTAGAAATTACAATAATGTGACACGGAATGTTCGATGTTTCATTTTTGGAACAACGATACCACTGGCCAATTGTTTCCGGTTTGAAAAAATTGCACAATCCTTTGGCTTTTTTTATGGAACTCAGATATAATGCAATTAATATTTATTGCAATTAATAATTAATAATAATCCTTAAGTTTAATTCAATTGGATTTCCATGCAAAACCACAATATCCTCGCGATCATTCCAAACGTCATTCGAATCCTGTCCTGTCAATCGGGGTTATAATTCAGTAGCTGTTAAGTTTTATCATGGTTTTAAGATTTTTTTAAATTTATCTACTTCGCATTGAAAATAAATATTTATTTTTAAATACCGTTCTTTGAGTTTTGATTCCGATGCTCTTTTAAAAGTTCAATAATTAATAACGATAAAAAAAAAAATAAAGTTGAATTTTATTACTCGCGAATAAGAATATTTAAAAATGAATTAAGTGCGAAAAATATGGATTCTCGATATTCGTATGTATTTAGAAATAAAATATTTACCGTTTGAAGTCTTTCATCGGAAATATTCAGAGTGGAGTTTTTTTTTTAATTACTTATTTCTCTTTGACGCAAACTCTGAAAATTTTGAATAAAATCGTCAATCCATCATTATTCAGTAAATTAATTTTTATCCTTGGTTAAATATCTAATTAAATCTAGACAGTTGTACGATAACATTTGGGGAATCAAAAAAAAAAAATGGAAGTAATCAGGTAGGAACGTGTGTGTTACTTTTGTACTTGAAAAAAACTTGAACTTGAAAAAACTTGAAATTTGTAACTTGAAACTTGAAAATTGAAATTTGAAAATTGAAACTTGAAAATTGAAACTTGAAAATTGAAATTTGAAAATTGAAACTTGAAAATTGAAATTTGAAAATTGAAACTTGAAAATTGAAACTTGAAAATTGAAATTTGAAAATTGAAATTTGGAAATTGAAACTTGAAAATTGAAATTTGAAACTTTAGATTTATAACTCGAAACTTAAACTTTGACCTTGAAAAAAAAAAAAAGAAACCATAATAACATTCCGCGGCTGGAAAAGTGCAAACATTATAGAGCGTACTAAAAAAATAATGTTGTCCCCTCATCGATACGAAGAGTCTCGCTTTTTAGAACGAACGAATCGCGTCACCCGCGACAATCGTCGATTCCAACACTCGCGAAATACACGAGTGGCGGACTAGATAGTACGATCGGTTCTGGCTGATTCGAAAATAAAAACTTTTTTCGATCAGCGCGAAACATTTTGAAAAGATCGAGAGGATATCTCGGTAATGGTGTTAGTCCAAGGAATTTCATTGCTGGACTCTCCTCGTGCGTAGTATTTCTCGGATTGTACGGGATGAAAAAAAAAAAGAGAGAAAAAGACATTTGTCATAATAGCGAGGAGACGGCATCGTTGTCCATGAATAAAGACGTATAAATAACGCGAGTATACGTATCCACAATCCTTTGATATGTTAACAGAGGTCAGAATGTAATTCCTCTCGCGTCATACCGGGGCGATCGGTATAATAGAGCGATCCGTCCTCGAATTTCAGATTTGGTATACACGTACGTTCATATATATATATATATGTCCTCCCGAACACATCAAAGTCTCTGTATGAAAAGAAGCAACGAAATCCTTTGATACGCGAAGCTCTGCCGTCAAAACTGATTTTAAAATTCCTCTCGTTCCTCAAGCAATCTTCAATACTGGGGAGGGACGTAAAAAAATACGTAAAAAAAAAAAACAAAAAAAAACAGAAAACAGAAAACGTCGGGACAATTGGACGAACGATCCGTTTGACTTTGTAGTTTTGGATATTTAAAACGTGGGCTCTATTAGCCACTGGCCCTTACATTGATCAGGTACTTCATGATAACGGTTATAAAAAGAGCCAGATGATACTACTTTTTCCAATAAATCATTGCGAAGGAATACAACACGAGGTAGGAACGGAAAGACGATGATGATGACGACGATGACGACGATGATGATGATGATGATACCAAAGATAACGAGAACGCAACAACAATAATAATCCATAGCTCGCGGAGATAATCTCGGGAGATCCTCGAGAAGGATATCGAGCGTTGAAAAGTTTCGTGCCTTCGTGAACCAACGAGAGAAAAAAAGAAAAATAAAAGGAAAGAAAATTCTAGCGGGGATGAACGTTGGCTGCTACTATCCTGCGGACCACGCTGTTTTGCAGCTCGTCAATTTTACGATGGAAAAATCGGGGCGTAAAGGAAAAAGACGATGAGCCTAGAAGGAGGGGGAGGGAGAGAGGGTTCGAGAGAGGATATTCGTAACACAGAAAGGCGAAGGTGTACGTAGGTTTAACCTCCGAGTCTGTAAGAGTATGTAGTACAACATCGACAACGAGCAAGCGAGGATAGGCATCTCCTCTCGTTCCTGCCGTTTCACCTCCCGTAAAATAGCTTTCAACGGGTATATAGTCGATGTAGTATAGCACCGAGCACTTCTCCGTTTGCGGCTATTAGAGGCGTTTACTGCCTTATCCAATTATTGGACAAATACGTGTATAGAGGGGTTGGTGCCAATTTCAACTTGGTGCTAAATTTCGACCACTTTCGATCCTTACGATCCTCCGGATGAGGGTTTATCCGCGAGCATGCGCACTCGTACGTCTCGACGTTTGAGCTCGCCAATTCGGACCAAAATTACCCCAATTTTCCATTTTTTCGTGTCTAGGGAAAAACTAACCGAAAACATAATGATCCTTAGGAAAAAAAAAATGTTTTTACGCGTCGGTTCAATTCCCGATCATTTTTAACCATCAATTTTTTCGAATACGTTTTCCTCGCGAACGATTGTTAAATTTTTACGAAATTTTGAAAAATCATGTTCACGCGATAATAACCGACGAAATAATGATTCTTAGGGATAAAAATGTGTTTAGGTGTCGGATTAATTCGCGAACATTTTTAACCATCTAATTTTTCGATAATCGGTTTCCTCGCGAGGGGTTGTGAATTTTTACGTAAAACGAGAGTTTGGGTTCCGTTGGATTTATCAATTTTTTGTCGATATCCGAATAATCGGGTCTACGGAATATCTATTCGAAAAATAATGATTCCTAGAAAGAAAAAAAAATATTAATTTCAGTGTCCGACAAATACGCGACGATTATCAGGCCTCAAATTTTTCGAGTATCGATTTTCTCCTTTCGTACTACTTGTTATCAAATATCTGTACCATTCGTAACAAACTTGTTGCGACGAGTCTGAGCGTTCACTATATTCCTTATTTTGATTTTATTCAAACTTATTCAACTCAAACCTACCGTTCACCGTAAAACAACATCCTACATCCTACATCCTACATTTTTAAAACATCGAATGCTTTTTCCAAATTCAACCATTTCGAACGATTCGATTCCACTAAAAGCAAAAAAAAAAAAGCAAAAAAAAACTTTTTTCCTCCAATTTCGAAAAACAAAATTGTTAATGAATAAATAAAAAAAAAATGTAAAACAAAGTCGACCAAAGAAAATAGAGATTCCTTCCATCAATGATACTTTCACAAGCAAAATAACGAACGATTCGTCTTTTATTTGATGAAACAAATTTTCCCTCGAGAAGATGGATTTGGACAAACGGAGGTACAACCTAACCTGCCAAGTAGTGTCGACCGGGGTACCAACAGTGGCGATCACATCGATTGGTCGAAGTTCCCTCCCCCCCCCCTCCCCCTCCCCTTCTTCCTCCCTCCATCATTCTTTAGCTCCACCGCGTTTACTGGCGTGTTTACCCCCACACTCTCGTAGTCCTTTCCTATATACATACAAAGTAGAGACCACAGCGAGTCTCGTGGCGCTATATACTTTGCAGCCATTGTGAAATAACTCGTAAAGCTGCAAATTGCTGGCTATTTCGTTCCCATATAGTGTGTATATACACTCGACGTGGTTCAGAAACGCACACACCGACGGATACCCGTACGAACGCAAGGATATTTTACCAGCGGTTTCGCGTTCAAATGTATTTCGTACGTTACCGAATTGCCTTCGTATTAAGATGGCCGATGAAGTCAGGTGTGCGCGCGCGCGTGTCTGTGTTTCCGTATATCCGTTTTCACCTGTATGCATGACGGATTGGCATTTTCGAGCATGCGCGGCAAATCTGCCTCGGCTAGATATCTCGAACGCGTACCGTACGAGTCGACGAGTACGAATTTAACGCGCAGGTGTACCGTACTCGCGATAATCCATACGGAACCAAAAAAAAAAAAAAAAAAAACAGAAAAAAACGGATACGTGGCTAACGCACACGTAAAGAAATGAGGAATATACTCGATGTTGTTTCTGCGTTTTCGTACGAGTCTACGATTGTACGAGAGTTACGCGAGGTTCCATTGACACACGAGTACAATTTTCCTCCGCTGTTTCTTTTTTTTTTTTTCTTTTTTCTTTTTTTCTGGTTTTTTTGTTCAACTTCCCACTACCGACCTAGCTTCGCGCAACTGCCTCCCCTCTAACCGCTTGTACCTACACCTAAGCGTAAAACGGCGAATAGACGAAGTCGTTATCGGCAGCTCGGGATCGAAACTTTCGCGGCACATTGGTGTCGACCGTCGGACGTGTGCTTTTCTTTCTTTTCGCCAGTAATTGCTGGTAGGTTTTGGTGACCGTGTGTTTGTGTGTGTGTGTTAGCGCGATGCGGCGTACGGCTTGTTAACAAGTGTAATCGTCCTAATGCATTGTCATCAATGCGATCGTAGCTTACGATAGGGAAATAAAATTGGACTTGGAACGAGAGCACGGTTGTGTTGTTTTTTTTTTCTTTTCTTCTTTTTTTTTTTACCGGCGTAGCGAATAATTTCAACGGAAGCGGTATTCTCTCGTATGCGCGATATTACGGCTACCAGCCGTGTACCTACACTTTTTGACGAATCTTTTTTTCGCTTGTTTTTTTTTTTTATTTATTTTTTTGTATTTTTTTGTTCATCTTTTCTTTACTTTCTCGTTTTCGTTTGTTTTTTTTTTTTTTTTTTTTTTTTTTTTTTTTTTTTTTTTTTTTTTTTTTTTTTTTTTTTTTTTTTTTTTTTTTTTTTTTTTTTTTTTTTTTT
>JAPYZI010006490.1:0-14662 GCA_030523105.1 Ophioninae sp. A BG-2022a | reverse complement strand
CACCTTAAAACACGTTTTTCTTTGCTTCGTTCCATGCTTTCGACAAAAATTCTATGATATTCGTAATCAGCGGAAAATTTCCGATCAAATAGACCCTTTAAAGAGTTTAAAAACGGAAAAAAAATTTTTTCGTCCTTCCGGGCCGGTTTTCCAGAATCTCAAAAATCACGATATTTCAAAAGGCCGTAGAGTAAGCTTCTTATATGCTATGGAGGTTCAATGGGGGTGTTTGGAAAAGGTTTTTGTCTAACTTAGATAATGGCGTTGGATTCGTATCGATATCTCTCATAGTTTTCCCGGAAAGCCCACTTGAAAAATGGCAAAAAAAGAGGCAAAGGGGTATGTATGGAAAAATTTGTAAAAATCGATAGTCCAACTTTAAAATTCTGCCAAAAATTAAAAAGTCATCGGATTTTAATTATTAAAAAAGCATTTTGAACAGGAAATCATAACGAAGAGATTGAGCGCACGGTGGAGTACCAAATCCCAAAGGAAAAAAAGTTATCCATGATTTAGTGAAAAAACTTTTTTTCTCCCAAAAATCGTAAAAATTTTTGGATTTTTAATATTTTTTTTTTAATGGTCCATTTCGATGTAATTTTACCCCCCGAGTACGAATGTATCATTTTATTCGCCCTAAACCCTCACTTTCTACGGAAAAATGTCGAAAAAATATTCCCGAAGAGGTTTTTCGGATTTTCCCAGTCGAAAGTTTCCAGCGTGTTCGTCATTCCCTTAAATTCAGCTCCAAAAATCATATTTAAGGACACGAAAAAATATTAAATAAATTTCCGTTGAATTTCCTAAAAATGCTGTCTTTTTTCTCATTTCCCTCATATTCTCGTATACATCTCGTTTCTTTCATTTTATTTGAATTCGAATTCGAATTTATTATGTTTATGCGTATTTTGTTTATTTTATTATGTTTATGCGTATTTTGCGTTTGATTCAGCCTGTAGTTTTTTCCATTCGGTATCTATTTTTTCGGATAGAAAGTGTGTACGAAAACATCGGCTTCCGGATTATTCGCTTGTCCAAGATGGTGTCTCAGTACGATAACAAAAGATCGTATTCGGAAAGGCGCCCCCTCCTGGGCGCCGTTGACAAATTCGGCAGCTTCGGGTAGAGGGCCTCCGATGTCAGCGGATGTCAAGTTGACAGTAACGCTGGTGGCGCCACGGTTCAATCCTCGCATAGCTTCTTGCGCTTGTGGGGTTTCGAGTATGATATGACCGATGGCGTCTTGATCCTCGCGGGACAGGAATCCAGTTTTCCAACCGTTTCTGGAATAATTTTCGACGCTCTCGGTTGGTCCAGTAGCTTGAGGATGGGACGCGTGGCCTCGCGGATGTCCTTGCCGACTGTCTGGATGACAGCGCCCTCTTTGTGACGCGTCTATTACTTTCGCGGCGTCTTGGGGTCCTTGGCCGGTGTACCTAGCGCCACCTACCAGCAGCGAAATCCTGTCGCATTTTTCGCGCTTCGCGATTTCGTCGATACGATGCGCTAGTGAGCGAACGTTTTCGCGCATGCGCTTGACTGTACGCGCCCGAAGTTCGGGGGCTAAACTTCCGATCTGATCGGCGACGACGCTGAACAAACAATCGTTCAATTGGCCCTCAACATCGTCCCGAGGCTCCGCGTTTCCCCTGAGTGTCCAATGACCCGATGGATCGTCCGGACCCGGCTCGTGATACTCGACATCGATCGGTTCACCGGATCGCGTTCTCCCAACTTTTCGACTGTTCTCGTTACCCGACGACCAAACACGAATCGGCTTGCCGATCGCAGCGCTCAGCGAGCTCAAATGTATCAAACCCGCGGGACCGTTGCGCTCTAAATCCGATATAACCTCCTCCGCGTTCTTCAACGAATCTTCCTCGATTAAACCTAGCATCGAACGAATATTCCCTGTTTATCGAAAGTTTCGATATTTCTCGATTTATCGATATTCATCGTTCCATCGTTACATCTATATTCACACAGGAGCCTCGTAGTTTTTTAGTCAAACGTGCGCCGAGTTTGTATACGCTTCCTTTGTTACTAAAAACTTTTATTCGACTCGAAGTTTTGTGATGCAAAATGGAAAATCGATATTTCGGCCGTAAAATTATGAACTTTCTATGTTGTGAATTAATCGATTTAAGACTAATGAGTAGATAATTATTTACACGTTTAAAAAGGTTTAATTTATTTATATGTTTAAATATGTTTAAATTATTGATACGCATAAAATTATTTACGTTTCTAAACCAAGCTTTTTTACTGTACTAAAAATGAGAAAATAATTATTTTTACAATAAAAAGCTTGAATTGTGAATATCACAGGAATCGATCGTATTTTGAAGATCGCCCATGGTTTACTGTACCCTCGAAGCTCGCGCCGCACGACGGTATCGAGTAAAACGAGTCGCTCGTGATCGTCGTGGAGGCGCTGCGCTCGTTTCCCCCGTCGAGGCTCTCTATGGCCGCCGATTCGCGCGACGCCGCGTTCAACGGTGACGGAACTTCGAACGACGTTGAACCGAGACCAGGCGCTCTCTCGTGACTTTCCGGCGAACCAATCAAGTCGGATACCGATGATTCTAAGATTTCGAGCGTTTCTTCATCCACGGTGCCATCTAAGGCAACTAATTGGGACGAACTGCCGTCTTTCCTGGGCAATTTCATTAGCGATGTTTTCACATGGATTCTTCGGTTCAACGCTTCCTCCAACGCTTTCAAGGGAGCGAAAACGTTTTCTGGTATTTCCGGTTCATTATCTCCCGAATCCGCGACCGGGGGAACTTTGTCCTCCATTTTTGAATTGATAATTTTATTTTACGGTTATTTGGTCAAGAGCACGAAAAATTTAGAGGGGAACAACTGATTTGCGAGTGACACCAAAAACAAGATGGATGTGTTTCGAGAGTGTGTTTTTTTCATCGCTAACTCGACGTAGTATTTTTTTTTAATCTTCGTTCTTTTTTTTTGAAGTTTATACGATTGCACAGATTTGTGGTATAGGACAAAAAAAACAAATGATCTACGAACAACATTGGCTTTGGTTAACGTTTGGAAAAGTGAATTTATCGGAAAGCGATAAGAACATTTTTCATTGAGCTTCGAATTCTCTATAAAAATATGCGTCGGTGACTGTTACGATCCTAGAAATTGGAAAATCATTACGCGACACCTTTATTCATAAAATTTTGCGATATTAACTTCATTTTTTTTCAAAAACATGATATTTCGATGTAAAAAAGTATTCTCGTACGATATTTCGTGAAACATCGTCGTTAATCCCATCGTCGCGGCCCGCGATGTTTTTTCGCGACAGTCTCGAGCGGTTTCGAGCTTTCACCACTCGAGCGCCACAGTCGTTGATTTTTCCAAGTCTCGGCTCGAGAGAGAAAAATATATAAAGACGGGGGGCGAATGTGTATCGCTCGGAGAGATGGAAGACGAAAAAAATAAGAGCGGTGCCAGCCAGGAGAAGGAGAATTTCGTTGGAACGAAAACGCGACCGGTGGGGATGAGAAGGAAAGAAAGGGGGGCCGAAGCAGGTGTAGCGAGGGAGGGGGGTCGCGAGCGAGTACGAGACTCCCTCGCACGCGGCTCTTGGAGGGGTATCGCCGATCCTCGTCGCGGTTTTGTCCATCAGTACCGGTGCAACCGTCTTTTAGCGATGCGCGTTTCTCTCCTTATTTCACCTCCCAGCTTGTCCAGTTTTCCCATAGTTTGAGAACGCGCAAAAAACTCGTTTCGAGTTTCATCGTTTCATCATACTATACGGGATCTCCACCAGGATAGTTAACAAAAAAAAAAAAAAAGAAGAAACGAAAAAATAAAAAAAATTCTCGAACGGTCGATATTTTCGTCGTTTTATCGATAATCCGTGATAATCGAGTTTCGATCGATAATACGATTTCGCTACTTCGAGAGTGCGGAGTGGTGGGGTGTGTCGAGCGTGCGCAGTTCGAGGATTTTTTTCAGTGGCCGGTGAAAGGGTTGTCAGGAGGGGGAGAGGGGGGTGCGATATTCGAAAAGAGTAACGGATCGTTGTTCGGTCTCTCGAGACGCGGACATGTATCTTCGAAGTTTTTTGTGGGTGTGATTATTGAAGTGAAAAAAAAAAAAACGTTACTCGATTTGATATTCGTTCAACCCCGTGCGTGTATAGCCTCCGGTGGTTGGAGATCGCGGTGATTTCGACGAGTGAGCGAACCGCGTACGATGAGGCCGCGAGCGACTCTCGTGCCGCTATCCTCGTGTTATTTCGAACGGGCGTACGAAATTGACGCAAGTACGTTCTTTTGTTTTCGCAACACGCGCGCGGCCATTGTTTCGTTGTTTTCGAGGTGACGTTTTTGCGTCGGTTTTCAACGAGTGAGTGTTTACAAGTGAATGTGACAGTGAAAATATATCTTGTACAGGCTACTCTCGATCCGTGCGATTTACTTTTGTTGCGCTGATGTTTCGTCGCACTCGAGCTGGATTATTCGAGAACTGAAGACGTTTGCGACTGCGCGACGAATCGCTGGTGAGTCGTGCACTCGGCACCGATAGTGATCGTAACAGAAAAATTAATTTCATCTTTTTATCAGTAATTTCTTTTACACATTTTTAGTATTGTTATTATTATTATTATTTTACTTAAATATTAATCTTGTAAATCTGGTCAACGCTCTTGGTCGAATTGCACCAGGAAACATCAATCCTCGGGGGGTTAACCTCGATCCTTATCTGGACCGGAAGAATAATTCTGATCGGCGCCCGAGGGCTGGAACATCGACTCGGGCGTCGTTCGGTAGATGGCGTTATAATCCGATAAAAATAATTGTTTTTTTTTAATTGTTGAGTTTTAACGATTGCACGTTTATAACGAATAATCCATTGACTCCATAAACAACAAATAATATATTTAAGGAAGAAATAATTGTTCATTAACAATAGACCATACATTTAAGCAATAAATATTAACAATTTATAATAAATAATATATTTATGTAACGAGTGATAATTCGTTTATAACAAATAACGCATTTAACCAACAAACGATTGTTTATTCATAAAAATAATGCTTTTGAGTAACAAACAATGATTAATTAAATGAAAAATCAAAAGTTCGATGGAAATAACTGTAAATAACGACGAAGGATCATTAAATTACGGATATATCGTTTCCCAACGAAGATTTTCCATAAAATCGAATTTTCGTGTGGTAATTCGTGAAAATCATTGTTCGCGAATGAATTTCGGTGTATCAGCGAGTCCCAACAGTAAACCTTCGTTGTCCCTTTTCTTCCGTCCAATTAACGGGCGTACAAGAAGTTTCGCGATTGTGATCGTCAATTCGGTTAGTACGCGGTGCAATTCCGTCAAACGTCGCGGGGCCGCTCGGCGCTCGAGTAAATCTTGACAACTTCTTTGCCCGCTCACCGTCTCGAGCGTCCGCCGCCCGTTCGTTGCGGGTTTTGAGTGTGCGCGTGCGCGAACGCCCGCGGACGAACGTGCGCGTTTCTCGGGCGCGCATAAGTACGCGTACGGGGTTTCGCAGCTCGCAAGCTCGTGTGCCGGTGCGTGGTGTGCTCTCCGGGCGAAATGGAGGACGCTCGCGAATTCCTGCGTTCGCGGACGCGCGTTTCGCCCTCCGACCGTACGCGGCGCTTCTGCGTGCTCGCTCGCGTGCAGGGTGACGGTTGATCGACTCATTCTTTGAAAACGCTCGTTCTAACGTGACTTTCTACCGTGGCCGCTCGAACGAAAAAGGCCTTTCTCGGGAATTTCGATAACTTTATACATTAGCAGCTGTTTTAAAAAATGATGCCCGATTTTTTCTTGCCAATAAATAGCTTTATTTCTTTATGAATAATGATATTATTGACGCGGAAGAAAATTCCTAACAATTTTTTAAATTTATTTTTTTTTTTTTATCCAAACACGCATTATTCGTTTGTTTGAAATTTCATGAGGATCGGTTCTGTGTAAAAAAGTACTACAGTGATAAACGCGTTCGAAAGATTTTGTAAATGAAAAATCACGAAAATTTATTTTCGGGAAGTCTAAAAAAAAAAAAAAAACAATTTGTGATAGTTCGTTTGGGAAGATGTCGATCCATAGATACTATTCTGCTCGTGTTCGGATCGAAAGGTCTAGTGGTTTTCCGGCATAAACGTAGCCGTGCACGCTTTTGTCGGACAGACCGTATACCGATTTTCTTTAGTCGTCGGGGAGTATCTTCGATGCGCCCGTAATATGGTCGGCGGAGGGGGGATATGCACGAGGTGTTATTGAACATGCCGAGACCTCCGGGTCTCTCGTGCACTCTGCTCTCACGCGTTTGTTATTCGCCGAGAGTTCGCGAGCTTGCGAGGCTCTAGAGAAAGGAGAGAGAGAGAGAGAACGAGAACGAGAACGAGCATTAGAGTGCTACAGAGGGCGGAGGGGAAAAGAGTATCTGTGATCTTTGCCACGATCGCAGCTGTATCGTGTTATTGCTTCCTCTAGTCTTCCTCTCTCTCTCCCTCTTTCTCTTTCTCCCTCTTTCCCCACTAATGTCAAGTGAGATGTAAAATTATTTTCTTATTTTGTTTATTATTATTAATATTATCAAAGTATTAAGAACAACCTAGTAGTAATAATAATAATAATAATAATAATAATAATAATTTAAGTTTTTAAATTTAATTTGGTATAATAATAATGAATATTTATAATTAATTATTATTACAATTATAAATCATATGTTACAATTTATAATATTAATATATTTACAATAATTCAGCATTATAGATTTTTTTATTATTACAAATATTATTAATTTATCATTGTACTAAAATAATTAAAAAAATCGTTAGTATTACGTTTAATTCGAAAGAAATATTTATTATTGTATTATTATTATTATTATTATTATTTTTATTGTTTGGGTTTGTTTGGGTTTGTTTGAAACAACAATTTAGAGCTGCGCACGATTATAAGAAGAAAATTCATAATTTTAGCGGGAAAGAAAAAAAAAGTGAATTTAAATAAAAATCTTCGTTTTCGAGACTGACCTCGGTTCTAGTCTCCGCCCACGCGAATCCAACTCTCCCTCGTTCGTGTCCTGTCAAAAAAAAACACCTGGGAGATAAATGTGAGCAACTTTTCTAAATTCGTTTATACGATTTTGATATCCCCCCCACTCCTGCCCCGTCGAAGGAACGAGACGAGAAGAAAGGCGTTGCTGGAGAGTATGGGAGGGGGGGGGGGGGGGGGTCGAAGTTAATTTCAACATTATTGCGACGGGGTTCTTGGCGGACACGATAAATCGAAAGTGTCAACGATTCGATCGAACCCATTATAACTTAATGGCAACCAATGAATTTCGCACGTGGATCGTTCGATTGAAATTTTTATAACCATTTTTTTGTTGTTGTTATTTTTTCGTATACCCGTCGATTGTCTCTTTTTATTTTTATTTTGTATGCAATTTCGCATTAATTCGTACTGCTCGCGTGTTGGCGATCCGGGTGATACAGCAGGATATCCGTCGCGGAACGTGCCGGATATCCGGTAAACGAATATTCCCTCTCCGTTCGTTCGCGATGCTCATCGAACGATGGCGATCGATTTTACTGGGTGTCTCCCGAATCGACGATTTTTTCAGAGTTTCGACCGTTCAGATAATTCATGACGTCTTCTTTCGTTATCGCGATAAACTACTTGTCGTGAGTTATCGCGATAAACTACTTGTCGTGAGTTATCGCGATAAACTACTTGTCGTGAGTTATCGCGATAAACTACGTGTCATGAGTTATCGCGATAACTACTGTTATCAATTATTAAGGCAATTGCTATTATCAATTATTGTCGTAATTGCTGTCGGTAATCCTAATAACTGCCATCGATTATCACGATAACTGCTATCGGTTATCGCGATGATTTCTATCCGTTATCGCGATGACTTCTATCAGTTATCGCGATGACTCCAATGGGTTATCGCGATGACGCCAATGGGTTATCGCGATAACTCCGATGGGTTATCGCGATAACTCCAATGGGTTATCGCGATAACTCCCGCAGGTTATCGCGATAACTCCCGTAGGTTATCGCGATAACTCCCGTAGGTTATCGCGATAACTGTCGTCATTCATCATCGAAGAAAAAAAAAGCGAAAAAAGAAAAACCACTTCGTTGCGTTGTCGAACCTTCAAGTTGACGTCTGCACACGTGGAGGTTTCCGTACCTCGAGTGTGAAAAGCGAACGAAACGGATCGAACCGGGAGCGAAGATCGGTAAAAAAGTTAGGCCAGAATAGAGAAAGAGAGAGTGAGACGAAAGATATACGATATTAGATATACGAAAACAGAGGGTGAGAGAGGGAGATGGAGACGGAGATGGAGATGGAGAGAGAGAGAGAGTGTTCGATCGATCCGGATCGATGTCGATCGATGAGACGCGCGGACGAGATCGCGATCGCTCGTGCGTGACCGAGGCGGTCTTGTTTGCTGACTCTTCTGGTCCGTTCGCCACTGCGGTGCGCCCTCTCGCGTACACGATCGATGTCGTTCCACGGTGGTCGCGAACGTCCCTCAACGAGACCGCAGGAGGAAACTATACTTTTTCTCTCGTTTTTCCATTTATTTGTACACGCGTATACACACACACACACACACACACACACAGATATACATATATTTTTTTATTCGCAGTCCTCGATCCTCAGCTTTCCTCACTTTTTGCTGCGATCTTTTTTTTTTTTCGTCTTTTTTTCTTTCTTCCTCTGTTTGGTTTTTTTTGTTTTCTTTTTTTTCGCAAATCTCCTCATTACACGCCACAGGATATTTTCTCGTCTCGATTTCACGCTCAATTCGCACTGTACGAACAGTCCGACGCTGCCCCAACGAACCAACAATCTTCATCGATTCACGCACCTTCGAAAGACTTATTTTCGTATGCTCTTCGAAATTAAACATTCCCCCAATTTATTTTACCGACTTTTACTTGCTTCGTTTTATCGTGGGGGAATCGACGAATTTTTTTCTTTCTTTTTATTTTCTGTTGTGGTAATGGGGGGGGGGGGGGGCTTATTAAGATATCGTTCGAAGATTTAACGAGATACTTTGCGTTTCCGGTAATAGCTGATCGACCGTATGAATATGTGTGCGTGTGTGTGTATATATATATATATGTATATATATATATTGGAAATTGAATTTCGCGTCGCGGCGCGTCTATGATACATCGAGAATCGTAAAAGTCTACAAACAGTCGCTCTATCTCGCGGTCGTAAAAGTCCGAAGAAACACGGTCCTGGAAATCCACTTTTTTTTTTATCCCTCCATGATCCAAAGAGACGTATCCTTTATTTTTGTATAATAGCAAAATATGAAAAATGTTCAAATGATACAATAAAAAGAGAGAGTTTATACAATAATAATAATAATAATAATAATAATAATAATAAAAATGAAATAAAAATATGAATTTAATACAATAATAAAGGAAGATAGGAAATAAAATAATATAATAATAATAACAAAGAGGGAGTAATGATGATGAGGATGATGATGATGATGATGATGATGATGATGATGATAAATGTATTATACCCCAGAACACTATTGGGCAATAATGAGAATAACGACAGTAATATAGAAAAATACAAATAACACTATGGCAATAATAAGGTTCCTACAATGATAATAATTTGAATTTTTTAAATAAATTAAAAAATATTTAAATTATAATAATATTTAAATATTTTCATATTTAAATATTATTGTAGGCAATAATAAGATTCCTGCAATGATAATAAATAAATAATAATTAAAATTTTTTAAATAAATTAAAAGAATATATGTATAACAATGATAATTACTGCTGTAACAATGATCGTAAATAATAATCATAAAAATAATAATAATCACTGGATTAAAAATAAAATAAGAATAAAAATGAAAATAAAAATAAGGTTTTGATGTAAAATAAAGAAAGACGAAAAATAGAATAATATGATTAATAACAAAAATACCAAAAAAAAAACAAGAAACAAAATAAATCGTACAGTTGAATAAACACACAAGAAATAAATAATAAAGAATAATACAGTGATAATAATAATAAAAAAAGAAACAAAGAAAAAAAAAGAAATTCAACGAGCTAAAAAAACAAAACTTTAATATTAACAATAACAATACACAGAACGCTTAATTTAAAAAAAATAGAAAATAAAAGTAACAAAATAGCAAAATAACAAAATATCAGTAACGACAAAAAAAAAAAAAGAAAAATCTAAACGGAAAAAAATAAATATTCCTCGTGTCGTGTCTGGATATGATAATTCGTCTGACCGCGCCTTTTTTTTTTTCTCTCCGTTATTCTTATTCCCCAGGTTGGACAGCCCGGCCCTCGGAAGTTCTTGATTTTCGTTGGTCTTTTTTATAAATCGCGGCTTCGGTGCTTTCTCGCTCGGTAAAGTGAACGCGAGAGGCGAAAAACGGCTACTTTCCTCGTTCCGAAGGGGGGAGAGTTCGCGCGGCCGTTTCGCGAACTACGAACTATACTCGCGTACGAAAATACACTCGAACACAAAGACGCGAAGAGCCAAACGTAAATACCAATCGAGGTGAATGCGTTCGCGGTCGTTGGGACGTGTAACGCAAGCGTGTGCAACCGAGTGTACTTCGCGCGACGATAATTTATTCCACGATCGTAAAGTTCGCCACGGTCGAGGCGTACACGCCGGGAACGGATGCCCGGTCAAGAGAGAAATCTCGCGTACGATCGACCAACCGTACACGACGATATTCACTCGACAGTGAAATTTACGAAAAAGGATAACCTTGGACGCCAAACGGAACGTTTGGAAAAAATTCTTCGACGAAAATTGTTGTTTTTTTATTATTTTTTTTTTAATAAATAGATTATTTATTAGGCGTAGTAAAAAGAAATCCATTTTTTTTTAAATCGACCAATCACAAAATTACTCAATGAATCGGAAAATTGTCGTTACGTTTTTTTTTTTTTTTTTTTTTTTTTGTACGAAATCTCAGTTTTTCCAACGATACCTCCTGGATCAACGTATCGAAAAAACTATTTAGTTTACTTTTCTTTTTTTACGTCAGAAGGTGGTCTTTCATCGAAGAATTTTTTTGTTGTTGTTAAATATTTTTTTTTTTTGTTTTTTATCTAGGAATATAGAAATGATTTTTCCACCGAAATTTAGAATTTCACTTTCGATCGACGAGAATTTTTTCAATAATTGATGTAACAGTGGTTACAGCGGATAATCTTTTTTTTTTTAACGGCTGTCCGGGATATCTATTATATCTGCTATACTTGTACATTTTTTAGAACACAAAAATTATGAAACGTAATAAAAAATATAACCTTTACTATGAAAGAAAAAAAAATAATTCGATAATTTGCAATTATTTGACCAACAAAAAAAAATTACAAAATTGACTTAAGGAACCCCTTGAGTCAATTTTGTAATTTTGTTCCCCGATCCCTCAAGGAACCCCTTAAGGGATCGTCTCAGTGTGAGATTTTCAAAAAATCGTTTTATTTTTTGAAAATAAAACGATTTTTTTATTAATTTCCAAAAATTATCTCAAATTTTTCAATCGATATTCGAATTATTACGCGTTTTATTACGATTTTTTTTTTTTTTTTCGGAATGCTGTTTTCAAAAACGGACTCTCGAAGGAAGAATTTTGAAGATATCTATTTCCAATTTTAAGAGAACGTTTTTAACGTCGTTCTCTATCGCGGTATGGAAGAATTTTTTTTTCTTTTTCTTTTTCTTTTTTTCTTTTTTTTTTTGAAATTTGAAATCCTCCTATTTTCCGACGATTTCTCGAGCGCTCGTCTGTCACGTGGTAAAGTTCGTCATGCCCTTAAAGTTAATGGTACGAAATATTACCACGAAGTATTTTCGTATATCGTTCCTGGATTTTTGATCCTCCGGTTGACGATCGTCGGAATCCAAGAGGGAAAGGGAGGAGGTCAAGAGGTCAAGAGGGGAGGGGAGGGGAGGGGGGGGGGGGGAAATAAAAAAAAGTTGGGAAATTACAATTTTTTGTAATTTCTGCTTACAAGTTACCGGGTAATTTGAACGAGACGAGTGGGAGCTTCCGGGCCTGAAAAGATCGAGGAAAAGAAGTTGAGGGACAGGATGAGTAAAAAAAAAAAAAAAAAAAAAAAAAAAAAAAGATGGAGAGAGAAAATCGTCAATTATTTTTCGTAGCTTTTCTTATTTCCTCGGTCTCGATTTCTCTGGTGAATATATAGGGCTATCGTAGGTTGGTAACGGCGCGATTTAACTCCTCCTGGGTTGCGGACGGTGCGAGAGAACGGGAAGAATTACACCTCCCCGTTTACTCTCATTATTCGTAATTGGCGAGCCTTCTCTTGGTGGCTGCGCAACCAAGGCTTCTCGTCTCTTCTCAACCCTGCGTTTCCTCCTGTATCCTTTTGTAACCTCGCTACGAATTCATCATATTCTATCCGCTCTGGAATGGAATACGGTACGCAGAAGAAGCTTGAGAAACGCGCACCGGTACCTGCTCGAGTTCGAAGCTCCTCATTCTCGAGACTGTCCAAACGCAACGCCATTTTTTTCAATTTTTCATTTCGCCTGGGAATCCTGAAGCGTCGCGTTAAAAAAATAAAACAAACTCAAATTCAATTGAAAAGAAACCCAAACAAAAGCGGACCCAAACAAAACCAAACCCAAACAAAATCGAAACCAAACAAAACCAAACCCAAACAAAACCGAACTCAAACAAAATCGAACCCAAACAAAACCGAACCCAAACAAAACCAAACCCAAACAAAATCGAAACCAAACAAAACCGAACCCAAACAAAACCAAACTCAAACAAAATCGAACCCAAACAAACCCAAACCCAAACAAAACCAAACCCAAATAAAACCAAACTCAAACAAAACCGAACCCAAACAAAACCAAACCCAAACAAAACCGAACCCAATCAAAATTGAAACCAATTAAAACTAAACCCAAACAAAACTAAACTCAAACAAAATCCAACCCAAACAAAACCAAACCCAAACAAAACCAAACTCAAACAAAACCAAACTCAAACAAAACCAAACCCAAACAAAAACAAACCCAATCAAAATCAAGCCCAAACAAACCCAAACAAAAAAGTACGAGAAACGCGCAGCGAGCAGTTCCTCCTCGACTCCAGAACTCCACATTCCGGAGACAATTCAAACGCACCGCCATTTTTCAATTTTTCATCTCGCCTAGGAACCCCGAAGCGTCCCTTTCCGTGATCTCGAAATTTACGAAGAAAACAGCTTTTTTCATCATTTTTCGTTAATTTCACGATTTTTTAAAATTCCATTGACGATATATTATATTCTACCTATTAAAGTAGATTTAAGTAGATTTTTGGTGAAAAAGGAAGAATAATCGAAGCTAGAAAAACGGCGGCACGAAAGACCGAAAATTTGGATTTGCAAGGTAAAGTTTTGGATTTTGAAGAAAATGGTAAATCTAATCGAATTACCAAAAATCGTTGATTAACGATTGACGATGTTTTACACTCTTCTAGAAGTAACATTGGAACGGTGCATCCTGGCGCTTTCCTACTTTCCGGCTGATCTCGCTTGTGCGTCCGATTCCCAAAGAACTCTCCGAGATCTCGGTTCACTCGAGTTCCTTGGATTTGGCTACGCAGCCCCATTTCTAGTCTCCATCTTTTATGCATTTCGACTACTAGCCTGTTGATACATAAGTCGATAAAATGGTTTTGAAAAAACATTCATATTTCTCGTCCAGGAAGGATTTTTGGTCTTTTTGAAATTTTCTAATTGTTGTTTTCCACTTGAGCTTGTTTGGGTTTGTTAGGGTTGTTGTTTTCCACTTGAGCTCTCATCAGACTCTAATCAGAGTTCCGTTTGGGATCAAAATGGTTGTTTAATTAATAACGGTTTTTCGTCAATGCGTTTTCAAAGCTGGCAGGTTTGTTCTTTTTCGATAAATCCTAATACAACCAGCCGGAATGATCAATCATCGAAAATTCCTCACTGAAAAATTAACGGCGCCTGTTTTTTTTTCCAATTGGCCTCGTTTCTCAGTGATATTTGTTTCTTCGTTTTTAAATTCCTGGATGGAAGTAGCACTTGGGTCGGAAAGAAGCGAACTATAGATATTTGTATGTTTACGGTGAGAGAAGTGTTATGTCCGGAAACGAGTTTTATCCTGCCGAATGTGTACCGGTTTGAGTTAACCGGGGAGCCATTAAGATAGCACGGCTTATGGCGATCAACCTGAACGTTTTAATTAAGCGACACGCCTTTAACGGCTCTGTATGTGTGTCTCGTACGAAAAGGATCCCTCCTTCGAGGATGAAAACGGACACGGGATGCACACGTACCGCATATTACATCTGCGCTTCGCTACCGGATGAAGGAGTACGCTGGTGGAATACTTTTTCTTTTTCTGGTCGCTGAAACCTGATATCTCCGAGTTGGCTTTGGTTCCGATCATATTGCGGCATCTTCAACATTCCTGGGTCTAGGGATCCGGGATTGTTGAAGATGTCACAATGAAGACCTGATCAAACCCAAACGAACCTAAACATTCCTGGGCCAGCGGATCCAGGAATGTTGAAGATTCTACAATGAAGACCCAAAACGAATCTAAAAATTCCTGGGCCTAGGGATC
>JAPYZI010006489.1:0-11534 GCA_030523105.1 Ophioninae sp. A BG-2022a | reverse complement strand
TGCAAATTTTTCCATACATACCCCTTTGCCTCTTTTTTTGCGATTTTTCAAGTGGACTTTCCGGGAAAACTATACGAGATATCGATACGAATCCAACGCTATTGTTTAAGTCAGGCAAAAACCTTTTCCAAACACCCCCATTGAATCTACATAGCCTAAAAGAAGGTCATCCTACGACCTTTTGAAATTTCGTGATTTTCCATATTTCGGAAAAGTGGCGGGGGGAAGTCAACAAAATTTTTTTTCCGTTTTTGAACTCTTAAAAGGGTCTGTTTAATCGGAAATTTTCTGCTGATTACGAATATGCCCAAGTTTTTGCCGAAAGTACAAAACTAGACTGGGAAAATGCAAAAAACTTTCCTAGAATATTTTTTGGCCATTTTTGTCTGCTGCAGCTTACGGTAGCTATCGTAGGACGGAGGTTACGAATTAGCGCAGCGAACAAGTGACAAGTGCCAAGTCAAAAAATATATTGATTCTTCGGAAGGATGGAAGCGCAGTCGGTAAGAACGGAGAATGCGAGCCGCTGCGCCGCCAGTGAGGAAATTGTTGAACTGAATTTTCTCGATGGTCGATAAGATTTTGCGCTCTGGTGGTACATTTTTCTCACATTTGTGTGAAAAATTTCGAAAACCAATTTCTCCGTCATTTCTTCATCAAAAAAGATGAAACAAAGATCGAAATGTGTACTTTTGACTGCTTCAGAGGTTTATGCTCGGGAAATTTGTGAAAGTACGATACGATCGATCGTAGCTCGCAATTTCTCCCATGGTAACCACAATCTGCACAATTTTTTTCAAAATTTTGGTAAATGCCGTGGATGTTCCTCTTAGAGCAAGCGTCCTGCACACACACAATAAATTTCAGTCCAAGCGGTTGAACAGTACGGGAGAAATTGGACTTTGAAATTTCGATGTGGCTAGGAACGTTTTCGTCATTCCCTTAATCGCTTGAGAACGAATATTTCAAAGTTTTCGTTTTAAGATAGAGCTACACCTACGTCGGAAATTTCGAAGTATGATTTTTGAAAAAAAAGCGGAATTCTTTGGTTTCTCTTTCGTACCATGAAGATGGAGAACCGAGTGAGCGACACCCATACTCGATTCAGCCGAACAGTTGTACTCCCCCAGATCGGATCTTTGTAAATCCTTGATCTTCAGCTCGATCGTTGTTTTCCAATCGACGTCGAGATTCGTACGTTCATCGATCTCGTAGTGGTCCCTGTTTTCGAAAAAAAAAAAAAAAAAAAATAGAATAGTCAGTGATGTTATCGATTATCGATTATTGTAGAATTTCTTTTTACGAGTTATAAATAAAAATCGGAAAAAATTCGTTTCGCGAATTTCTAGTCGTAATTCCTAGAATCACTTTTGTTACATTTGATCATCAACGATGGAATCCTGGCGCCTGAATGGCGTCATTGTTTGTTCCTATTTTTTCAGTGGATAAGTTGAAGTCAATAATTAGCCGTCGAGACTCATTATTGATTGCTCATCAAATCCATCATCATTACTGTCATCATCATTCCTGAATTTTCGTGATTTTCGTTTTAATCGAATACGAACGACAGCCTGATTTTTCGTTAATTGATTTTCCAGTGAAATTCATGGAGAATATCTGTGTGAATTTTTTTGAGATTAACAAAAAGTATTCTGGAAAATTCCAGAATACTGGATAATTTCAGTGTAATGGTTTTTTAATCTTCACGCTGGAATTTTCCAGAATAGTGGATAATTCCAGTGTAACGTTTTTTTAAATCTCCACGCTGGAATTTTCCAGAATCGTGGATAATTCCAGTGTAACGGTTTTTTTGAATCTTCACGCTGGAATTTTCCCGAATTCTGGACTTTTCCAGTATAAAGTTTTCTGAATCTCCACGCTGGAATTTTCCAGTATCTCGAATTTTTCCAGTGGGAACGGTTTTCTTATTCTTCAAACTGGAATTTTCCAGAATACTGGATAATTCCGAAGTAACGTTTTTCGAATCTCCACCCTGGAATTTTCCAGAATACCGGATTTTTCCAGTGCGAATGGTTTTCTCAATCTTCAAACTGGAATTTTCCAGAATACTGGATAATTCCGATGTTACGTTTTTCGAATCTCCACGCTGGAATTTTTCAGAATACTCGATTTTTTCCAGTGGGAATGTTTTTCTTAATCTTCAAACTAGAATTCTCCAGAATACTGGATAATTCCAGTGTAACGTTTTTTTTAGTCAAGAGGAGATCGAAGGTACCACTGACTCAGCGTGGACAACGATTCTGTATGCAAAACGACGATACACCGCGAATAGATTATTCCTCCAGACAGTTTATGAGAGAGCTAGATTGGGTTCCCGTATATGCGATTTGCACGATTTCCCCGCAGATAAATTGATTGCTCGAGGTTCGCGATACACACCGGTCAATTTTCTGGGTCAACATGAACGATTGACAAGCGAAAGGTCACCCCCAAAAACCGTGGTCGTGTTGATTCTAGTAATTTGTGTGTTTCTGTTTTTTTTGTTTTTTTTTTTTTTTTTTTTTGTTTGACTTTTCGACGGTTGATAGGGTTATGTATCAAATGTATAAAAACGAAAATGTTCGTTTACCTACCCGCTCATTATTACCGGATCCCTTTTTTTTGTCCACAAATTGATCGTTTTGGGTGACGCCTCGATTTCGCAGATCAACGAGACGTTGGTGTGCAGCGGAGACGTCTGAATACCGACCACTTTTACGCTCGGTGGAACTGACCATCATTTCATTGATCAGACAGGGTTTTAGGAAACGAAAGAAAAAATTAGTTTTTTTTTTTTTTTTTTGGTTAAGGTGGTACTATCGGATCTATTGGTCAACAGTGTATTTATAATTTGTTGAGTCTGAAAATAGATAAATACTATACGAGGATAATTATATTCGTTATGAAAAAATAATTATTAGAGATGTGTTGGTTAATAAACATTTATTATTATTATTACGAAAAAATGAAGTACCAAAATAATAATCAGCTTGAGAATCGCTTGAAGTAATATATATATTTTTTCTATAATTTTTTAAGTCTATTTTAAAATAGATTTTAGAATAATTTTTCGTTTATCATTTTTTCGTAAATAATTATTAAAATAATTATTAAAATATATTCGTAAATAATTATTAAATAAGTAAATAATTATTTCGTAAATAATTATTAAAATATATTAAAATAATTATTAATTTATTGTTATGCAATATTATAAATAATCGGTCGATTTTTAACTAATGTAAAATAATGTATTTTTTAATAATCCTGGTAATCTATTTTTATTGAATTATTTGAGATTTTTTATTGTACTTGAAGAAACTTGTGTCAGAGAAAAAGTATAAAAGAAAAAGTAAGAGGGCGTTCTATATTGTCTCCTCCAGCCATCCTTATTTTGTAGTTGGTGCGCTGTTTCGTTATATCATTCAATTTATTCACCCTCCTCCACTCGATTCGCCACGTGTCCTAGTGTTTGGCGAGGGCGAGATATGCATCCCGTTTCGTGTACTGTATACACAGGGTGGCTGATACTAAGTGGCCATATTTTTTTTATCCTTTTCTTGACCACTTTGCTGCTAGGAAAAATTCAGTTTTTTATGCTCTTTTTTAAATTGTCTTTTAAGTCCTCAAAAATATATATGTATATATATATCATGTTTTTGCGATGAGTATTTTGTGAAATAAAAAATATGTGGCAATCTGAAAAAAAAACGTTTAAATTCCATTTTCAATGTTGAAGAATTAAGATAGCTCAAACAAACTCAAAAATACAGCGTAATTTTGCGAACAGTATTTTATTAAATGAAAAAAAGTGCATTTTATTAAATGAAAAATCATTTAGTGAAATGTAAATTTTATTAAACAATAAAATCATTTAATAAAATTTTCATATTATTAAATAATTAAATGAAAAATCATTTAATAAAATTTTCATTTCATCAAATGAATAAAAAGTTGAAATTTCATTTTGAGTTAAGGAAAATAAAGATTATTGAATTTCGAATGCGAAACGCTTGGAAAAATGAAATATTATTTGTTTATTTTATCGAGAAAAAAAATCTCGTTGATATCGATTTTTCAATGACAAAGTTTGGATCGTTGGAGATAAATGAAAATTATTTATATTTTTTTCATTTCTTCCTTTTTTTTTTACTATCCGTTGTTGTTTTTTATTTTTATTTTTTTCACGGATTAACATCGAGGATTCTTTAGGAAGATGAGATAAAACGTTGGAGTTATTTTCGTATTCTATATAGGGAACTCGAGCTGCGGAAGAAAAAAATTCGCTGCATTCCAACGATGCAATCGTTAACATGATTTTTTTTTCTACTCTTCGATATACCCTGTTTTAATTTTCCCTCGCGTATGGATAGAAAAAAAATTCATTACTCACCCAAATTCAATTATCTACGTACATTTACGTATACATACAAAATTATCAAACGTTCATTTTAAAGTGAATAAATAAAATGTATAATTACCACTGCAATTAATTCTACTTCAAAAAAAAAAAAAAATTTTCAGCAGTATTTCTTAACGAGTATTCGTTTATTTAAATTATATTTAACAAAAAAAAAGAGAAGATTTTCATCGAGATTACTCATATTTGTTCCTGCGATATATTACTCATAATAAAAACGCGATTTTTCATTTTTCGAATTTTATTTAATTGACTTAAAAGGCTACGTTTTTAATTTTTATTATTTTCCAATCGCTCGAATATTTCCAAAAATCATTTCCAAAGTTCCTCAATAATTTCGGTAATTCGATATTTCGGTTTCGCTCATTTGAAAACACGAAATTTTATTTTGAAAAAAAAGAAAAAAATACAAATAAATAAATAAAATTTCGAACATTCCGAACCCAACGAACAAAAAATATGAAAAAATATGTTGCTAAGTTACAAAAAACAAATTTATTGATATCTATCTTTCTTGTTCGAAAAATGTTTGGGTTAAGTTTAAAAAAAAAACATAATTACAGCTATACACAAATCGCCACCCTGTATATAGAAGAACTATATAAAGACCGGAGAAATTTGACTCGGGATGGCTGTGGGAGTGTCGTTTGACGACAATCTGCTTATCCTCGGAAAAAGTAAAGGAGGGAGAAGGAAAAAGGGAAAATCAAAACTGAACAGTCGGTTGTGATAAAAATCACTCGATCTTCCGCTGCTTTTCTTCTCCCCAGCAATTTTCTTAACTTCCTCGTTTTCTTTTTTATTTTACGATTTATCGATTTTTTAAATTTTATTTTTTTCAATTTGGTCTCTTTTTCATCCGGACAAGTATAGAGATAAATAGTGATACGTAGCGTTGATATACTTACAATTAACTCTCAAATAAACTCGTTTGCTGACAGCAGGGGGCACTTCGTTTTGCGCTATGCAAAGATAAGCACCGCTTTGCCTTCTGTGCACCCTCGTCAGTTCCCACCGTTCGCCAGTCACGTTCTGTACTGTTGAACGATAATGCTTCGTTCGATTCTTCATTTCACGAATTTTTCAAAAACTTAAAAAAAAAAAACATTCCCAAAAAACACGAAAAACATTGCCAAAAACATTCATAAGTAATTCGTAAGCGATGAGTTACTTCGAGGACACGTAGGGAATCGACTTAACCTCGCAAATTTTCAAAATTCTCGCAACTGCGAAATAAATTTTCAATGGAAAATCGAGCCTCGGTCCATTTAGAATTCGAAATACATACGGAATTCTTTAAACATAATTTAATCTTGAAAAATCGTGGTTTTGCATCAAGGGAAGTCCTTAAGGAATTTTATGTAATTTTTAGTTTTGAAAAAACGTTTTTCAAGGACATTCGAATAATTCGATTCGAAAAATTTATAATAATCATATTTGTATTTTCATCGTAATCGTGGTTACGTTTCATCGAGCTTTTTAAGGTGTGTACGGAGCTTGGATTTGGATTGAGAAAATCGACGATTTTTCGAGTCGATGTTTTACTATAAATCGATAAAAATTATTTTTTATTCCTAAAGAATTTAGACCCAAAACTTTCTACGCGATTATCTCGAAATCATGCTTTTTAATAAAGTTCGATTCCAAATTCAATTTGTGATTATTCGTGAAACTGAAAATTTTCATTTGCCCCAAAAATTTGTATTTTTTCGATGACAAGAAATCACAAAAGCCATTGAACAAATTAAATTTCAATTTGGAAAGCTCGATTTACAAAAATACCGAAAATGTCAATTCGAAAATCGAACTATTCAAAAAAAAGATTATCCTTTTTTTTTTAAAATAAAAATTTAGTTAAACGTTGGATTCACGAACAATTTCAACTTGTTCGATTCCAAATTCAATTTTCAACCGTTCGTGGAATTGAAAATTTTCATTTCCCCAAAAAATTTGTATTTTTTCGATGTCGCGAAATCGCAAAAGCCATTGAACAAATTCAATATCAATTTGGAAAGTTCGATTTACAAAAATACCGAAAATGCCAATTCGATAATCGAAATTTTCAGGAAATGGATCATTTTTTTTTTTTCTGCAATCAAATTTTATCCAAACCCTGGATTTACGAAGAACGTATCACCGGATTTTCCATTCCCGTTATCAATGTCATCTCAATCCATTAGACTGTGTTACAACCGCGAAGCTTTTAAGCGGTAACTTCGGGACGATTTTACCTTATGATAAAGTAAGGAAAATGTCAATGCGTGAAGTCGTTACAATTATTATTATTATTATTATTTTTTTTTTTTTTTCGAAACCCCTCACTTTGAAGAGTCTCGAGCACGCGAATAGTCCATTCAGCCAAGTCGTATTTATCTCTTGGATTTTCGAGTGGTCGTAAAAACGACTGTGCGAAAGCACTTATTTCTTTTTTTTTTTTCTTTTTTTTTCAAAGAGTCTGCCGATTATTGCGACAAGGCCAGGAAGGCTCCGAGACGCTTTAACGAACACACTGAAAAAAAGCTTTCGTGAATTTGTGACATCCCTTAATGGTCCACTTTAACGGTATCGTCGCTCCGGCCCAAGTTATATCGGCGGTTTATGCCACTTTGAGCAAAAGTGCCACATTTCACGATTAAACCGCTTTTATTTTCGAAAAACACAACGCTGCTTCATTGTAAATGTGAAACAAGTTTTTGCAAATTTATTTTATTTTTGTTTTCGTTATTATTATGATTTTTTTAAATGTTATTACTGCGCTGACATTGCTTTCACTATTCTATTTATTATTATTACTATTATTATTATTTTTTATTATTTTTTATTATTTTTTTTAATTTTTATTATTGTGTTCACATTGCTTTCACAATTCTTGGCTTTTAGCCGGTTCCTATGAGTATTCTTCGGACGTGTTTCAAGTTCTTATTATTATTATTATTATTATTTTTTTTTTTTTTTGGGGATTTACCGTTGAGTGTGTAGGAAACTCGTGATTGAATAAAATGAAAAAATATATATAGATATACATATATATTATATAAACACAGACACACTTATTAAATTTACAGTTATAAAAAATAATTTTGGAACCGAACCAGCAAATGGAATTTCGGAATTTCGAATGAAATCCAAAAAAAACCCAAACGAATAAAACCGAGCAAACGAACAGTGCAGTGAAATCGAAGATTGACACGTCAACCGTTAGGTGACACTTTGAAAAATTGGAAATTCGCGATGTGAGAATTGGGCACTCGCTTTTTACACTTTTACGATATTTCTACGAGCAAAGAAAAGGAGGAAAAAGCAAGGAAATATTTTACTCTGTATTAGGAGGGGTGGGGACGGGGTGAAAGAGGTTGGATAAAAAAAAAAAAAAAAAAGAAATAGGAAATGAAAAAGTTACCGTGAACGAGTTTGTCCTGAAAGTCCCTCGTCAGGATGAACTGATTTTTCTCGGCTCGCCAGTATACCTGTGGCCGCGGTCGACCGGAAGCTTTGCACGTCAGCGTTGCATTTTCACCCTCCTTCACGGATACCTCGCCCTCCGACGTACCGTCCACCAGTATATCCGGTGCAACTGAGCAACAAAAGTACCCTTATATATTCCCGTCCAAAAGAGTTTTCCATTGTGAAAACTCGGCTTTTTCATATTTTATATGCATGGCTCGGATGAACAAGAATCAGCTGATAATAAGGAACCGAAACTCGTCCGAGAAATAATAATTCATCGATAAAGTAGTGTTTCCAGTTAAAACTCGTAACTCTCTCGTATCGAAAGAAAAATAAAGTCCGAAGCTCCTTTCCAATCCGGATTGACAAAAGTTGGTGACTCCTTTTATGCACGAGTCGTAACTTTCCAGTCCATTTTCAATTCAAAAGTTACTAAAGTTACTCCCGTCATTTTTCACGGATAATGAAAAAGGCGTTTTTTTTTTCTCATTTTTCTTTTATTTTTTTTTTTTTTTTTTTTGATTTCGTTTCGTAGAACGTCGGGAGATTGTTCAGGACGCGAATGAAGTTTGATGATTGACCACGGGTCCGTTCGATTCGTAAATGAATCGATTAATCAGCAGGTAGCAGGAATTTACGATGAACCGGTCACGTCAGCTGGAAGTTGCCATAAAACGTCCATCGCGAGTGCAATTAGTAGGGCCGTCACGAGGAAGATTAGCAGAGAGAGAGAGAGAGGGAGAGAAGTAGCAGAGCGAAGCCAAGATTATTGATGGACGCGAATAGGGGGCAATCGGTGAGAAAGAGGGCAGGAGGTCCGGAGGATGAGGAATGTTCCGGGTTTGCCCAAGGCGAGAACAAAGAGACGGGTTAGATCTCGGTTGCTCAGGGTGCTCAGTAGCAATTGTATCAGGGTACAATGTAACAGGGTGTACGAGACAAGGCGTTTAACCGGACGTTGGGATACGCGGGTTGCAACATCAGGATTCACTTGGCTCGGAAGATCCGAGAGGGTGACGGTAGGGAACTCTAGTATTGACGAACAAAACGGCTGGAGGTTGGATCACCTGACGTGAGAACCGTACGGGTCTAGGCCCTTTTGTCGGATACCGATGTTGGATAGGGCAAGACCGCTGTAACGTGATTTTGAATAGGAGTTTCGGAAACACAAGAGGGTTGCTGGTATACAGGTAGTCGAAACACTATGGACGGTAACAGGCTTGGGGAGAGGCAAGTGGCGCAACACTCGGAAGGAATGCGTGACGCGCAATTAGGCAATACCACGAGCGGTGAGAAGGATGAGACAAGAGAATATGACCTACCAAGTACGTCGACACATCCCAGTTGGCTCAACATGGGCGTGGTATTTACTTGGCACATGTAACAGCCGCGGTCAGCTTCCTTCAGGAAACGAATGTGCAGACGCCATGTTGTTTCATCCGTCATCGTTGATGTATCCTGATGTTCGTTGTTGTTGTTGTTGTTGTTGTTGTTACTGTTGGCGATGCTGTTTTTCGTGCCGAGATAGCTTTGATTCTTCGATGTGACATTCTCGACAGTGACGGCGAACCGATTAGAATGGGTGATCGTTCGTTGGCCGATCGATAGAACCGTCTGATCGTCAGCCCGAAGCCAGGCGACCTGTCCATCCAACCGAAAGGCGATACCGGTACCAGCACAGAAATCATACCAAGATTTATGCACGTAAACGGAAGATCCAATGATTGCGGCAAAGTTATACGCGTACACCTGACAAACCTTGTATAACCGAGCTTACGCACACGGATCTACCAAAGTCTGATCCGTCGTGCAGTTCCACGATGCAAAGCCCGGGTATATCGTATTATGCACAGAACGCGGGGATCAACTATACGGAACGATCCAAATTCTCCGGGTATAGTTGTGCAAATATCAACCATCATCGAAACTCCATTTACATGCGGGGCATCTAGAGAGAATACAACGCCATCTCTCTTTCTCTCTCTTCCTCTCTCTCTCTCTCTCTCTCTTCGCGTATAATACATACGCATCCAACTTGGCGAACATTATTATCGCTTGCGATCGTACCAATGCATATTCAATTCAACGCGATTCATAACTATTGGCTATATAGATAACCGACCCTTCCCCCCCGCCGCTTTATTCTACACGACCATCCTTCAATTTGGACGTAGACCTAACCCCAGCCCGGCCCTCCGAAACCCTGGGCGTCTAAGACTCCGGAAGTCCTCTTAACCCTATTCTCAGCTGGACGCGGCTGGCAACCGGAGAGTCCCCTTTCATTCCGTTTCGGAACCAACGGAAAGTAGAAATCGCGCCGCTCAGCGGTGGCGTCCCGGTACTATGGGATACTAGGAATTCGGACGATTCGGACAATACGAACGCGGAGAAACTCCCAGTCAGGCAGAATCCTGATTTTCAGAAGGGAAACGGATGCGGTTTTTTTTTTGGCGATTTCGGTATCATTTTGGGTTTGTTTGATTCCAGGTCTCGTTTGGGTTTGTTCGGGTCCAGGTCTCGTTTGGGTTTGTTTGGGTCCAGGTCTCGTTTGGGTTTGTTTGGGTCCAGGTCTCGTTTGGGTTTGTTCGGGTCCAGGTCTCGTTAGGGTTTGTTCGGGTCCAGGTCTCGTTTGGGTTTGTTTGGGTCCAGGTGTCGTTTGGGTTTGTTTGGGTCCAGGTCTCGTTTGGGTTTATAAATCCAGTTGAAAAGTGAAACCGGGAATTCTCGAGTTTACGTATGATCCAGTTCTCGTTTGGGTTTGTTTGGGTCCAGGTCTCGTTTGGATTTGTTTGATTCCTGGTTTCTTTTGGGTTTGTTTGGGTTTATTTGGGTCCAGGTCTCGTTTGGGTTTGTTCGGGTCCAGGTCTCGTTTGGGTTTGTTTGATCCCGGGTCTCCTTTGGGTTTGTTTGGGTCCAGGTCTCGTTTGGATTTGTTTGGGTCCAGTTCTCGTTTGGGTTCATTTGATTCCAAGCCTCCTTCGATTAACCCGACCGATAAGAGAACCCTCAAACACAACCAATCCCGCTGTAAAATCCCACTTTCCACTGTTTCTTTTTTTCGATTCGTTAACTCCAAGCGTCGAATCATGGTTCCAGATCGAAGTAGCTTCCGTTTCAAAAAATCCAGCATCACGGTTTTCTCAATAGGCAAATCCAAACGGATCCTCGACTCTCGTCCATTCTCTTCCAATCCATTTTTCCATTATTACGTAACCTTCTTTCGAGGCTGCAACACTTCAAACTTGACGAATTTAAGGTGGAATAATTCACGAACGAAGCAAATGTATTTTACCGTATGGGGTGGAACTTGGACATTTTTCTTCCACCCCTCCACCCCTCCCTCCCCCCTCTTCCTCTTCCCCTCCTCGCCTTCTCCCCTTCATCAGCACCAGAACTCACTTATTCGCCTGTTATTGCACGTTTACGTGTGCGGGACGACGGTACTTTCGATGATGTAGAGTGGAGAGAATGTTTCAGCCCCAGGCGGACGAAAGTGCTGAGCAGATGGGACTGGAGGTTTCTCCGTAACAAAAGCACGAAGATACGAGTGGTATCTTTGATATCATTGCGTATAGATGGATTGATAAATATATAAAAGTTTTTCGGTCGAGGGATCATTCCCCCCCCCCCCCCCCCCCCCCCCCCCCCCCCCCCCCCCCCCCCCCCC
>JAPYZI010006488.1:0-13044 GCA_030523105.1 Ophioninae sp. A BG-2022a | reverse complement strand
ATGTGTGTGTGTGTGTGTGTGTGTATGTATACACTTTCTTCCTTTTTTACCTTCTTCGCTTTGTACGAATCAGCCATCCCGAAGGCTATTTGGCTAATTGAAATTCTCTCGACGCATCATGTGCATATTTGCCCCGGTGAAACCTTCGGAACGATGGATTTGTTAGAAATAAAAAGTTTCGTCCTACTCGAATGACAAAAAAAATTCTAATTCTACAATAATAATTAAAAAAAATAATAATAATAAAAATAGATAAAAATATAATAATAATAATAATATAATAATAATAAAAAAAATATAACAATAATAATAATAATACAATAATATTGAATAATATCGTAATAATTCAATAATTCAATAAACAGAATATAAGAAGGATATAATTCACGTCGATAAGAGAGAGAGAGGGAGAGAAAGGAAGAGGGAGCTATAGACACACACACAGGCGTGCACACCCATTTCGGTCTAATCGTTTCATTCAGACGCCGTCAAGCAAAAGACCACTGAACCCACTGATGCGATGTTGTCTAAATGCAGCCGGCCATGGATGGCCGGAATAAGACGAGGAACAGGCTTGTATCACGGTCATGTAGAGGCTTGCCCGCCGACACATTTGTAATTGCGAAGGATCGATCCTTCACTACGGATGCACGAGGGAGAGACAGAACCGAAGAGGAAGAGAGACGGAGAGAGAGAGATGGCGAATACGGCTGAATGGTGGTTTGCACGCTCGCGATGGTACGTTACACAGGGGTTATTGGTTGGACGTTGGACTACAGCTGTTGCCGGGCACCAGATTCTCAGAGAACCTTTCCTACTATCTACCATCACGCTCATCCTACTTATCCACGACTACCCTCGTTATTGTCGAAGAATTTCACGGAAACATCCGCCGTATCGATACACGAGACATTCCACCTCGGCTGATCATCTCTTTCAACCAAAATTAATTTAAAAAATACAACATTGAGGAAAAAGGATTTTTTTTTTAGAGAAAAAACGATTAATAGAAAAATAAAAGATTGAGAAAAAACGATCTTGGGCACGAATAAATTTTGGCGTTTTATTGGAATCGCTGAAATTCAATTTTGAAATTGTTTCGAATTTTGCGTTTCAGATTCTTGGAATTCGAGATCCCGCCAAACGTTTCGTCCTATCGCGTCGACCCGAACAAACCCAAACAAACCCAAACAAATTCGAGATCGCGTCACCCTTTTCGTTCTATCGCGTCAGGTTATGGCAAACGTTTCATCGGATGGAATTTAATCGGATGATCGTTGAAACGATCCGATGTGGAAAGTTACGAAATTTCTATCTTTTTTTTTTTTCTGATACAAAGAAGCGTATTGTATGCTTCTTTGAAATTTCGATTGTTTCAATAATGGATGATGGGGAGAAAAATGTTGGATTTTTCTCGAAATATTCAACTTCTGTGGTTTGTTATACTTTTTTTTTCAACAGGAGAATTTCGGTATTGGTATTGTGTGTAAAAACAAAGTAGCATGAAGAAACTACTTTTCGATCGAGCCCAAACAAACAACGTGGGAGGGGATTCGATCGGGCGTGAAAAATGACCCGTATTAACATCTCTGAAACTGGAACACGGAATATTATTCATTTTGCAATTTGTAACGATTTATGGCGGAGTAGCAATCTCACAGGAACGCCCCTAATAACGTGTTATCAGACTGCACACTGACCTGGTCTACTTGCGCCTCGTCACTGTATCGTCTGCGCACGCGTTGGCGTCCTTTTTAAAATCGCCGAATAGTGACCACCGAAAATTACCAACAGCTGGGATGGTAACTTACCGATAGTCCAGACGGTAACTTATCGACATTTGAGTCGATAAATACCGACAGCCATTAACCTGCCGTCGGTCAAGTCGGTAACTTATCAACATCTGAGCCGTTAACGTATCAACAGTTTTAAATTCTCGTCAATGAATTGAACGATGATCCCAAAAAATGGCTGATTGTTCTCAAAGTCAAACATGAATGATTCAGATAGATTAAAGCAATAAAAATCAATTAATGCCTAAAAGGAAGAAAATGAAATATCATAAAAATATTAAACAAAAAACCAACTTTTCTTTGATGTACTGATATGTTCTTCTTTTCAGTTCATTAAAAAAAAGCCCATTTTTTTAAAGTATATTATTTTCATGTGAATAATTGTTCGCCGACTTTCGTATACCCGACGATTTCGCTTTAAATAAACGTGAACTACGTTTTTTATCGAAAGACAATCTTGTTTTATTAACACAATTAAAAATACTCAGTTACGATGTAACAAATTTGTACAATGAACGCGTAGAAAACGCCAAAATCATTACAAAGATGCAGAGCCCGGTTCACGCGAATCAGGGGAACCGAAATCCTCAAACGTTCAATGAGATCAACGAACGTATGATAGCCCGAGGTAGCAATTACTCGGGGGGGGGGCACGATAAGCCGAAATTAATTCGGCCAACGACTCTTCTCCGATCTCCCGAAAGCACCGACCTATCGAAAGCCTCTACTTCCTTTTAGCCTTCATTTGTACACGGCGATTTTTGCCAGGCCTCCGATTACCCCCGGTTTTTCCGTCTTTGCCACTGGTCCTTCCTCCACGTCCGGAAAATCCACCTTTACCGGGCCTTCCACTTCTTTCGGGTTTCCCTGGTCTCCTATACTCCGAAACGTCAGCCGCGCTATCCCTAGTATTTTTCTTGCTTCCTCTTTTCTTTCCGCCGAAGCCGTACTTCGAATTTTTCATTTTCATCTTCGCGAGGTTTCTTTCGTTACCAGATTTGCCATCGTTTCTCTTAGTTCCGGCAGGTTTCTTCTTGTCGTCCAAAAAATCAAGATCGTGGCGTATGCCCTTCCTGTACTTCTTCACCTCTTCGAGCATCTTTCTCTTCTCCGCGTGTTTTTTCAACGTCGCTTCGATCTGCATCTGCTTGCCGATCTTCTTCTGCTGCCTCAGCTGTCTCACCCTTTCGCCTCGTTGCGCCGTCAATTGTTTCTTCATCAAATTTTCCCTCACTTTGTGCATGTGATCGTCGCTCTTCGCCATCTCCGCGAAGTAATCGTCCGGACGTATAGTGGGAACGCCCAGCTGCTTCAATCTGGCAAGACCGTCCATAACGGCGCTCTGAGCTTGCCTGTGGAATCCTGTCTCCCGCCGGAAGTCGTTCAGCACTGGATCTTCGGATGGTTTGAACTGCGGCAACTTTAGGTTACCCTTCAGCTGCTTGGCTCGTCTGACCTCTTGCTCCTGCATCTGCAATGCCAACTCTGGCGCCAAAGGTGCTGGCGCGCTTACCAAATCCAGCCTCTCTAGCCATGATAAATTCAGACGTATCTCGTTCAACTTTCTCTTCAAGGAAGCCTGGAACGATCAGTTAACTGCTAACGGCAATCCACGGGCCCTTATTGATTCGTCTTACCGGGAAATGGTCTTGAAATAAAATCTGATGCGTTCTAAGTACTATAAACCGCGCGTACGCTCGGATAGATAGATTTTCATACGAGGATTGATTCGTTCTAGAATAGAAACTTGCAGCAATTTTCAGCTGTCGCGTATCAAAAGAAAAATGCATATTAGAAGTTGTAATTACGCGGCATTCAAGTGCCAGGGCTATAAATTTCAAACCCAAACAAACCGAAAGCTCGTTCATGAGTAAACCTAAAATTCAATCACCAAGCTCTGGCTCTACAGAGCCAGATGCTTGGTTTTTTCAAAAAATGGAATCATCCAGAAAACCGGACGTGAAGATTTATAAAGTTATGTTGTACTTGTAGATGCTCTCAAAGGCCTAAGCACCAAGTACATGCTCGAGGAAATTAGAGATTACGAAAGGATGAATCGGTCGTGGGAATCTGCTGTTTCAAAAATATCGATCCAAAATAAAGCGAAAAGGTTACGACCGCAAAGTCGTCTATGTTAGAAATTTGGGGGCGCTTCAGATTAGCGAAAAATCGTCAAAGTTTGCCATCGTTCAATCGTTTTGCGCCTCTTTTGTCTCGCGATCCAAAGAAAACGTGATTTCGCAAAGTCGAATAAATGAACATCGAGAAACAACTTACGACATTGTTTTTTCTTTCTCGTTTCGTCGTTTCGAGGACCGCGTTCAATCCTGGCTTGAGCAATCCCTTGGCGAAAGCTTCTTGCAACTGTAACGGTGAAAGAATATACAATAAGAAAAAAGGACACGTGAGAAAAAGTTTGGTTAAGCGGCGAACGGGTTTGGCTTCGACGTGACGAAAAAAACGGATTGTACTAACGTCCTCGTCCGAAGAGTTGTACTCCGAGTCGGATTCCCCGGAAGACATTGTAAAGTTAGTAGACGAAAAATATTATTTAACTAAACTGTCACAAGCATTAAAGTCTTCACTTATTGTTAATACGTAATTTCAAACGTGCATGCACATACACACTTGAATCGTTACTAAACATGTCCGTTGCGTTCCACCAGATTGGTAACACAACGCAAAATGGCCGCACATTTAGTTCCCTAGCCTGTCGCTTGTAGCGCTAATTGTGTTATGAGAACCTTGCAAACCCCGTGTATCCGGAAATACCCATACACCATCAATACCGATATCACGTTTATTAATTAATTTCTCAATTAATGAACAAACCATTAATAATTATGCTAACCATCATAGCGATACATATATAAATAGAACTGCTTGATAATAAATAATCTTAAAATATTAGTACGAGATCTAAAAAAGTGCTCTAGCTCTTAGAATACCAACGAAGTCAGAGATGTGCATAGAAGGACAGTTCTTAAGGATTATATGTGCCGATTCTGCTGGGGACTGCCCCCATTGGTAGTTCTCAAGTAGCGGTGCTGACTATGTATTGTAATATACAAGGTGCCCTACGTCGGACTGTCATCAACTCCTAAATTATTAATATTTCAACAAATTCACCATTTCATTCGCCTTGAACTCTCCATTTCTAAGGAAAAATGTCAAAAGAATATTCTAGAAACGTTTTTTTGCATTTTCCCAGTAAAATTGTGTACTTTCAGCAAAAACTCGGCCATATTTGTAATCAGCAGCAAATTTCCGATTAAATAGACCCTTTTAATAGTTTTAAAACGGAAAAAAAATTTTTTTGACTTCCCCGGTCACTTTTCCAAAATCTCAAAAATCACGAAATTTCAAAAGGTCGTAGGATGAGCTTCCCCTATGCTATCGACTTTCATTTGGTGAGTTAGGAAAAGGTTTTTTCCTGACTTAATTTGCAAAAATCGATGGTCCAACTTTGAAATTCTGCCAAAAATCGAAAAATCATCGGATTATAATGATTAAAAAAGCATTTTGAAGAGAAAATCATAACGAAGAGATTCAGCGCAAAGTGGAGCGCCAAATCCCAAAGGACAATAAGTTATCGATGATTGACTGAAATAACTTTTTCCGCCCAAAAATCCACAAAAATTTTGGATTTTTAATATTTTTTTTATTGGTCCAATTCGATGTAACTTTGTCCCCTGAACACGAATCTGCCATTTATTTCTCCGAAAACCCAAAATTTCAATGAAAAAATCGTAAAAAACTGCTAAAATGGTGCTGTCGACGGTGTTTTCGACGAAATTACGATTATATTCGAAATATAAATAATAATTCAGGGGTTGATCCGGGAACCATAGATGCTTGTATCAATCGACTCAGAATTTCACCGCCAACCCTCAATTTTAGGGATGACGTTCCGTCGTGGGACACTCTGTATATCTAATATCAACGATTCGTAAAAAAAAGCCGATTACTCAAAGTGACAGGGGCGCTAACTTTGCGGCGGTCCTCCATAACAGCAGGTCGCTCGTGATGACGCCAAGCGGCAGTTTGAGTCGCAGAATATTTGCCTTCAAGCCGCCCATAAGAACTGTCCTTCTATGTACGTCTGACTTCGTTGACTATACGCTTATAGAATAAGAGCTGAATTAGTTTTGAACAGTTTATTCACCAATAATGTTTTCGAGAATTTCTTATTTCGTGATGGATAATTATAGTTTCAATACTCAACACTTACGAGACTAAATTACTTTTTGAACATAAAGCAATTCCCCACTCCGAAAATACACTGTCAAATTACAAGCCTCGGGGTTTCGCGACAAAAAATATTCTTACAAAATAACTAGCGCCACGGGCAGGTAAGAGAATTGCAAAATGCGGACGAAAGGTAATTTTAGTACACAGGAATGCATTTATTGTGACGTGCATATGCTGTGAAATAAACCAAACCTTGCTAACGGCGGCACCTAGGGTAAGTATGCCCTACTATTTCGAAATTACACGAAAAATGCGATCTTATCGTTTATATATTTAAACATTTAAACGTATTTATCAGTGAAACAAAGTTTCCAATACACTCTGAATTATTTTGAACTTCGACAACCGGCAATCGCTACTTCCGATTTGTGCCATTAATACTAAAAGAAACGCATCGCAAAATGCAACAATTTCAATGACGTTAAAGACCGAATAGATCACACTGTGGTTGAAGAGTTCTACACGTATTGATAGTCCTTCTCGTCCATAATTTCCCAAACCAACAGTAACTTTACGTCGCGTAGAATCGATGTCTGCAAAGCTTCTACAAGAATTTAAACAATTTAATTCATCCCCTCGTCGAAAACTGACGCTCACTCGTGAACTGCGTTGACTGCAGTCCCCGATATCATCAGTCGGTATTTCTCGTCTTCAATATTGTTCCGCGTCGTCGTGAAATAAATGAAATTCATAATTATTCTCGTTGCAAAGAAAGGATAATTATCGATGTCGACAGGTGGCAATTTTCTACCGATTGATAGAGTTTGTTTATAGTACTACGTAATAAGGTCGACGATACGAAAAAAGGGCGTAAATAGCACAAAGCCTGCGCGAATCGTGCAGGTTACGCTCTTTCGATTACCAAAAGTCGTTCTATCGATATACAAGTATATAGACATCACGACGTGTCTTCAGCCTGCAATTGGTATTGCAGTTGGTGGGAAGGCTGTGTGGGACGAGCATGATGGCGGATACGGACGCCAAACCGATGTCACGCTTACTGAAAATCGCCAACAAATTCAACTGCTTTTACCTGTCAGGTACGTGGATTCGAGTGCTACCCAATCGTTGCGTTCGGAAACGCGAGAAATATTTCATCGCGCGTGTCAAAAGCGTTAATAATTATCGCGTTTGTAAACTCTCGAAAAACCCTTTTTTTTTCGTGTGTCCATACCAAGATATTGATTTCGAGTGTTGTGTATCTCCTACGCGCTCCCGTACCCCGCAACTACGCAAATCATAATAATTTACGGACGAAATAATGCGTATACGCGGGATGCGTCAACGCATTATTTGCCTCATTTATCAACTTAACCATCTTCGAAAAATATATGCATCGCTTACGCGACGTATATACATATTTTTCAAACATCTTCATATTGTTTTTCTCTTTCACTCGCCGCAAACGGTGCTGCTTACGTTTCGCACGTCACAACACATACAAGCATACTTACCCATACACGGATCATTCGTATCATTTCCAAAGACAACGAATCGATCTCTAACCCATTTACAAAATATTTACCATTCTGGAAAATTGCACCACCTTTATAGTTACCTGCATTTCGTATTTTTGCGTTTTTACTTCTCCACCCGTCAGCAAAGGTAAACACGCTCCCTCAGCTTGGAGACTGTGTTCAACCACACCTGGGATTATCAGGTAACGTTCAAGGCTAGTGTGGTAAAATGTATAAATAATCTTGTCGCACGCGCCGACGGAACGAGATATTCTTGCGTACACCTTGGCAAAATTGGCACTTGTCCAACAAGGAAAAGCGATAAAAAAAAACATGTGACGTTAAACGCCCTCGCTATCAAACAGTGATAATGTTTTTCCTTAGTCACGTTACTGACGCGTTTCTTGATAATTCACTTTTTCACTACTCGTCTCTCGCCTATGAAGCATGATAAAAAATGTGCGCCTTTGCTGACTGATCCCTCCGTTATTAGCTAGAGAAGCCTTTGCGCATTCTTTTATTCATTGGTTTTTTAACGACGACGATCATTGTCAAGTTGAGCATTGTTTACATGGCCAAAGTTCGAGAAACGGGTCGTAGGAAGCAGGGTCGTTCAACCAACGCTGACCCCATCCTTATCGCTACGCTCCAATGTAAAAATCATGATAACGCTGGCATTGTTTTTTCCTTCCCACGGAGATCTCAAGACTCGTGTAATATTTACTCGCCCCTTGCTTCAACATTTATGGGCAACGTTTTTCTTCATATATCTTTATTTTTCAATATTCAGGCTTTCACGCAGGTGATTGCAGGGCATTCGTCGTAGATGGCCAACAAGTTGGTCTCGTGCGACCCGACGTGATGAAAGAGCTGTTGAACCATCCACAGGTGCGACAAATATTTATTTACTCGCAGTCCAATAACTGCGAGACAACGATAGATCCAGAAATACGAATTGTCCATTTATACTTCTCAAAAATGAAAAATAAATCCTGTCTCGCTGAATTATTCAATGATAAGCTAGCTTCACGGAATTCCTTTGAAACTACGCTGCGATGTCGTTTTAAACTCCTTACGTTTACTTTTCAAGGTTTTTCAAGTTCACCCGGAGTATGTTCAATTGAATCCAGCTTTTCGGGGCTACGGCGAGAGGAGTGCTCGCGTCGATGAAGTTCTCCAGGAATGGAGGGCTGGAGGAAAATTCATAACTCTACGAGGATGGAGGGAAGAATGTTACGAAGTCAGGGCGCAATTCAATACCCCTCCGCTTTTCAAGATGGACCGGTCTGCTACCTGTAAGAATTTTGTTCCAATTGGCTGTAGCCTTCAGCCGACTCTTTTCATTCAAGGGATTATCGTCTTGTCCATTTTTCTGTCTTTGTTTGACTGAAACGTTCAAATATATTTGAAGGTTAGAAATTAGAAATGTGACAGGATTTTTGTGATTTTTTTACCGATTTTTAAATATGGACGTTAATTTTTTATTTATACGAAACATTGTGAAGTCAAATCGTTCCGGAAAAATCTTAAAAAATTCTCGAGTGCACTTTCAGCGGTAGTACAAAAACATAAAAAATTGCGGATCGAATCGGAAATTTGATGTATTGAACTCAGGTCGAATCGGCATGGAATGTCCCATATATATACCTAAACAAAGAGGAATTGATAAAATCTGACTCGGTGCCCCAATTGTCCATCATCGCAGCATCATTGAATGTCCAAATTTGTTTACCAGGCTTGTTCGGCATTCGTAAATACGGGGTGGACATAAACGGCTACGTAATGGATCCCATAAAGGGTTTGTCGATTTGGCTACAGAGGCGTAGTCCCAACAAACAGACCTGGCCAGGCTACTGGGACAACATGATAAGCGGAGGCTTGAGCGTTGGGTTTGGCATCGAGGAGACTGCGATCAAGGAAGCCGGCGAGGAAGGTAGCATTCCAACGAATCTCCTCGGCAAGCTCAAGAGCGCTGGCTGCGTTTCGCTCTTCTTCGAAAGCGAGAGAGGCCTCTTCCCTAATACAGAATTCGTTTACGATCTCGAATTACCACCGGATTTCGTACCGAGCAATAGCGACGGTGAAGTTGAGGAATTTGAACTTCTACCGGTCAGCGAGTGTCTCGAGAGGGTACTTTCGCCCCATTTCAAAACTACATCGATCCCGGTTGCCCTCGATTTTCTCATCAGACACGGCCATATAACGCCTGAAAATGGTAAGTTTGTTTGAATTTGTTGGGTTTGGCACGACGTATTCTTCCAAAGCAATTGCAACTAACTTAGAGAGTTGCATTGTTGCAATGAAACGATTAAAATTTGTTTTTTTTTTTTTATTTCTTCAATCCTAATCAACGTTTGCTTTAATTATTGTCGAAATACTTTTCGACAACTTGAGGAATTATTGATTTTCAATCGAAAGTCTAAATACGAATTTAAATTTGAAAAATATGGTTTTAGCATACACTCTATTTTATCCCCTTTAAAAGAAATTTTTTTAAATCCCTTTTTAAATGCTGCCTATGTCATTATATCAGCGTTACATTCAGCGTTATAACGAACATTCTTTTCGTTGCGTTTTAACGATCCAAACTTCATATTTCAGCACGCCCATATTTGATTAATCCTTTCCATCTGTTGCAGAGCCTAATTTTATTCAAATAATGGAACTACTCCACGTACCACTCCAAACAATGTACAGCCACGTACGAGAGCAGACAAAGCATAAAATAGCTGCCAATGGTGAAACGAATAACGCTCTACAATGAGTTTAGGTTTACTATAAAAAGAAAAAAGGAACAAAGAAAAGGAAAGAACAGAAAAGAAGAAAAAGAAAAACAAAAGAAAAAAAATAGGCACTAATTTCAAGCGTACGAAGGCTACGAGAAGGAAAGGATACGACGATAAGATTCGATAAAACGGACAAGCTATTGTCCTCTTTCCCCAATTTGTATTTTCAAAAGTTGTGAACCAACGTTTTTTTTTTTTAATCCGCTTCGATCGCCCCAAGGGAATGCAATATTTTTCGTTACTTCAACCCTTTTTTTTTCATTCCTTTAAATTGATTAAAATTTGGATTAATTAAATTACAATTAATAACATTTTATTAATTTTATCAAATAAATAGGAATCCTAATTTAATTAATTAAATCACTTAATTTACTTTAATTTAAAAAAGGGACAAGCTACTTCTTTCACAATCCTTGTTCTTCAATGGGAATTATTTGTTTTATATTAAAATCGCAATGTCAATTCGTTCCTCACTCGACGACGTTCCCTTCGATTTTCGTTTCTCGTTCGTACTCGACGGTTGAAACAAAAAAAAATGTTGCATCGCCGTGAGATGGGGCGTTAAACGGACCGCGGTGTGTGATACTGACCAGAAAGTATATCTCAATCGAATTACGTAGCGATTATAGAAAATAGCTTTTCCCGAAAAATAAAAAATTATGGAAAAAAAAAAATGCAACGGGGAAAGGGAGCAATAACGCTTCCACTATTGCTCTAAGATTATACATTATCATTCGACTGCTTTGATACATTTGTAAAAAACGTTAACGACGAAAAGCAAAAAAATGGAAGAGTCCAATAAAAACACGAAGGGGTTCTACCCCTCGTCTCGCGAAGTAAAAAAAAGTTTTCACACAAACGAGAGGCTGTTCAAAGTCGATTCCATTTTTACGGATCAAACAGTGCAACATCGAAATCTATATAAAACAAGTGTTACTGTATTTTAAGAAAATCAATTCGAGGGCTCGAGCACAAAGAAAAAAAAAAAAGAAAAATTAAACGAACGAAACACAAAAATCTTTCGATCTGTGTAAAATCGCGTGAGATATCAATTGTTTTTTGAAATAATAGTATTAATATTGCATTCCAAGAGACGAATAACCTACCCTCGTTTGTCTCTTAAGCATGACAAAACCAAAAAAAAAAAATACTCCCTTTTTGCGTTCTTCTTTCAACTTTCAATTTTAACGTACGGTTTATCGCTCCGGGAGGCGCCTTTCTCGATTATTACACTCCGTAATTATTAACTCGTTTTTCCTTTTGCGAAACGTTTCTTCTCTGTCACAAAAACGAAAAGCACAATTTTTTTCTTTAGCCCGTAAATTTAATTTAATTCGTTGTTAAATAGGTTTTCGATTTTATCGTTCGAACACAACAAATTTCCAACGCGCAAAAGCGGCCGAAAATATTGTATAGCCAATAACGAATCGATCAGTATGCAAACAGCACAACGTACTTATGCAATGTGTGGGTATATTGCTTTTGTTCATTATTATTAATAATATTATTATTGTTCATTATTATTTTACAATGATCCAATATATATATATTATACATATATATATATAGTTCTTTAAAAATCGGTTTTGTTTTTCAAGGAAATTAAATTATTCTGTCGAAAAGGGGAAGACCCCATTGGGTTTCAATATATCGAGTACTTACAGTAATGACGATTACTAAATACGCAACAACAATTAATAACGAGGGACACCCATCTCCATTGTATTATCATTATTATTGTTATTATAATTATCATTATCAGTGATGCTGTTATCATCATTACCACATATTGGCTTGTTTCGTGTGGCGAGCACGTGATTACGAAGTAAAGTAGTAACCGGAGATGGGTCGGCAACAAATGTGATCGAATAATTTTATATCGGACGGTAGAGGTTAGGCGACGAATGACGACAGTTTCCGAGTGTAAAAAAAAAATTGAAAAACAAATTGTACCGTTCCGGGGGCGGGGAGGGGGGGGGGAGTGGGAGTAAAAAACGTTGCGTTTGGACAACGGCGTTTAGCTGAGATCGATAGCAGTAACTTTAGTACTTTTTTATCGAAGAAACGAACGAAAACCATGCTTGATGTGCTAGTCACTGTTTCCAATAACAGTTCGTTAGCCGGATTATTTGAAAATGATATTAGATGAGTAGAAGAAGAAGGGAAGACAGCGGAAGTGGAAAATAGAGGGAAGTGAGAGGGAGAGGGGGAGAGGAGAAGAGTTCTGGAAGATATTGTTTACATTTTCTTGCGTGACAACCCTATTGTCAATTTAATAACGATTGTTACGATTCTATATTGTTAACCTCGATCCTCGAAGTGATCGAGCTACGATTGTTCTCTCGTATCAATTGCGAATTCGATTAGTTTTCTAATTCTACGAATCGCGAACCCGTACTCTCTTCTCCGTGTTGCGTTCGCTCCGCACAAAAGTACTTGTTTTTTTCTTCTTCCTCCAATTTGTCCAAGTTTTCACGAATATTTTCGTGAATGGGAAATGCGTTTAGCTCGGCCCACTCGATCGCACAATCCCTATCGCTTCCTTGAACGCGTCTCAAATAAAATGCCTGGAATTGCGTTTATTATTGAATTATATAAATATTACAACAACGTGGCATTCCGCAGCATGCAATTTTCATTTATCAATGCTGAGCGTACGATTTGTCCTCTTTTCAAGTTTTTTTTTTCTTTTCTTTTCTCTTCGGATCGTCAAGTGAAAAAAACCAAAAATTTAATACCGCAGGTCTTTGTGTAAAT
>JAPYZI010006486.1:0-12763 GCA_030523105.1 Ophioninae sp. A BG-2022a | reverse complement strand
CCAATAAATTCGCGATAATAATAATTCTAAAATTACACAGACTTCAATGAATAATTTTTAGTTAACCCAAACAAACCCAAACCCAATAAATTCGCGATAGTAATAATTCTAAAATTACACGAACTTTAATGAATAATTTTTAGTTAACCCAAACAAATCCAAACCCAATTAATTTCCGATAATAATAATCCGGTGTCAAATAACACGGACTTTAATGAATCATTCTAAGTGACAAAGGTCAGCCTATTTACTTATTACTCCGCGGAAAATATTCCCCTCCAGGGTATTCCCCTCCATGTCGTCTCTCGACGGGCGTGTCACTTCGAGGCGATATTAAAAAAAAAAAAAAAAAAAAAACAGAAAGAAAAATATGCGTGCTTGTACCACTCGAGTCTCATTATACGATCGAAATTTGCATACAGTTAAACATCGAAGTGCGACGAGGGAATATTACACTGATGAAAAACAATGACGTGGCCAAGCTTTAACAAAAAGAAAAAAAAATAGAAAAAAGAAAAAAAAATAGAAAAAAAATTTAAAAAAAAAGAAGAAACAAGTACGAAAAATACTTCGTGCCCAAAAGGAGACTGGAAACGAGATGGGAAATCAAGTCAAGAGAATACTCATTTTTTTTTCCCCTCTTCTTTGCTATCGTCATTGGTGGGAGAAAAATAGAGAAACGAGGAAAAATACATTTTTTAACGTACGACGTTTGTTCAAAAAGTAAAGTGACTTTTTATTTGTTTTTTTTTCTTAATATTCTTAATTCCACTTTAAATTTAGAAATTTTTCACTTTTAAGAAATTCTTTTTTTTTTTATTCTTGACGATAGTTTAAATTTAGAAAATTTTCACTTTTGGGAAATTACGATTTTTGAAAACATTCTTAAGCCTACTTTAAATTTGGAAATATTTCGCTTTTAGGAAATTACAATTTTTTAAAACATTCTTAATCCCAGTTTAAATTTAGAAATATTTCACTTTTAGAAAATTACAATTTTTTAAAACATTTTTAAGCCTACTTTAAATATAGAAATATTTCGCTTTTAGGAAATTACGATTTTTTAAAGCATTCTTAAGCCTACTTTAAATTTATAAATATTTCACTTTTAGGAAATTACAATTTTTTAAAACATTTTTAAGTCTATTTTAAATATAGAAATATTTCGCTTTTAGGAAATTAAAATTTTTTGAAACATTCTTAAGCCTACTTTAAATTTATAAATATTTCACTTTTAGGAAATTACGATTTTTTAAAATATTTTTAAGCCCACTTTAAATTTAGAAATATTTCGCTTTTAGGAAATTACAATTTTTTGAAACATTCTTAAGCCTACTTTAAATGTAGAAATATTTCACTTTTAGGAAATTACGATTTTTTAAAATAGCCTACTTTAAATTTAGAAATATTTCACTTTTAGGAAATTACGTTTTTTTTTAAATACGTTCTTAACTCGAGTTTAAATCTGCTTACTAATTCTGTCGGGAACTCTCGGTGGGCGAGTCCAACTCGAATTTTCCCGTTTTTTTTTTTAAACAAATCACGTGTAATAATCAGTAATATTTTTTTCACTGAAAACGATGCGTGGATCCGAGTTAATGAGTTACGTCTTCAATCCCACCGAGATTAAAATGCCAATAAGTCGAAAGAGGCTAAAAATCCAATCTCTCATTTGTTACGATGATTTGGGATAAATGGAGCGAAACGAAGATTACTCGTGTTAACGATTACACTTTCCTCCCCCCGGAATTCGTAAACATCGCCGGGTCAAAGCTAATAAAACTTGGCGCTTGAACTATTTTTCATGATAAATAATGTTTCGTTTCTTAACGGTGAAACGTACGGTTCGCTAACTTAAATTCACGTGCGTTTTCAACGTCGATCTCCTCTCGGTAGAATTGTTCCTCATAAACGGCGGCTGACACATTTCCTTTCTCGGCTTTCGCAGTGCCGATTTGTGACGTTGAAGTTCCCATTCTTCGAACGCAACGAGAATCATTTTTTTTTTTTCTTTTCGGGAATGATTGGAAATTCGGGACAGTTTGGGAATTTCTCATTTTTACGAAATTATTATTTTTTTTTTTAATATTCGTAAACCCAGTTTTTATTTTGAAATTGTTCAATTATTTATTAAAAGTCAATTTTTGAATCTAGAAATAAATTGTACAAATATATATCGTAATAAATATGTTGAAACTAAAATATATAGGAAAATGTCTATTTTAATAAATTTAATAATAGTTTTGCACTTGTCAATATCAATTGTTTCACTGTCGATAATAATCGAAGATCAAATTCGATTAATTTACATTTTTTGTTTCATTAAAAAAAATTATGTTTGATAATGTGATATTTATGCAAAAGTAAATTTAAATGTATAGGAATTTTGTCAAATTTAAAAGTTAACATTTTTTTTATGCAAATAAAAAAATTTTTAATTTTTTTGGGTTTGTTTGTTTGGGTTTGTTTGGGTTTGGGTTCGTTTGGGTAAGACGTAACCCAAACAAACCCAAACAATTTTTTAACTTTTAACAAATTTAAAAGTTTAAAAATTGTTAACTTTTAAATTTGACAAAATTCCTACATATTTGAATTGACTTTTCCATAAACATCACATTATCAACCATAATTTTTTTTTAATGAAACAAAAAATGTAAATTAATTTTAACCCAAACAAATTTAATAGTTAACCATTTTTTTATGCAAATAAAAAAATGTTAAATTTTTTTATTTGCATGAAAAAATAGTTAACTTTTAAATTTGACAAAATTCCTATATATTTGAATTTACTTTTGCTCAATTTAAATGTTTACACACATCAAATTATTTAGTGAAACAAAAATTCTAGAATAATTCCCCTGTTATTATTATTATTATATCGAAAATATTTTTCGAATTTTTAATACTTTAGACGATTTTCAAAAAAAAAAAAAAATGTCATTTATCTAACACTTAGCCAAATCGATCGCTCGTTCCTAAAGCTGGATGATATAATATTTCTAGAATTAGCAAAATACATGTTTTACAAAATTAAATTAAAAGTACAAACATTAAATTATTTCACGAAAAAAATTCAAAAATAATTCTTTTATTATTATTATTCTTATTATTATTAGTATATCAACCATATTTTTCGGATTTTCCATAATTTCGTCGATTTTTTAAAATATACTTTAAAAATACTTAAAAAAAAAACAAAATGAAATGAAAAAAAATATTTTTAATACTTTTCGATTAGCTCGAGGATTCATAAGATTCGAAAAGTCTTGGCAGCGTTTAACACGAGTACTCTCGTTCGGAGTGAAGAGTTTGATCGTCCTCGGGCTGAGTTCTTTATACCGCCTACGTATATTTATTAAGTCTCGTTTGCCATTGTAATATCGCACTGGGGTCAGTCTCGTTCATACATATTTTTTACAATTCTCGTCACGAATGGAACAAAGCGCCAGGGAGGAGAGATGGTGCAGCATTTATATAGAGAACGGGGCAACCATTGCCTCGAGGTAATCGAGACAAAGAGACGGACCCCTCGAGGGCGCCGTCACGAATTAACTCCACAAATATTCCCGTACTTCGTCAATCCCAAAAGCATTTTTTTTTTTACACTTTTTTTCAATACTTTTTTACGTTTGGTATTCTTTTTTGTTTTTTTTTAATTCCTAACTTTTTTTTGTCGTCGTGAAAATAAATCTCGGTAAAATAAAAAATGAAGATTTCCACGAAGAACGTTTACTTGATAAAAAATGTTTACGAAGAATGTTTACTTGAAAATAAAAAATTCATTTTTTATTTTCCGGTTTTTCCGGTAAAATAAAAAATAAATTTCCACGAATAATGTTTACTTGGGTTTGTTTGGGTTTGTTTGGGTTTATTTGGGTTTGTTTGGGTTTTGTTTGGGTTTGTTTGTTTGGGTTTAATTGGGTTTGTTTGGGGTTGTTTGGGTTTATTTGGGGTTGTTTGGGTTTATTTGGGGTTGTTTGGGTTTATTTGGGTTTGTTTTGGGTTTCATTTGGGTTTGTTTAGGTTTGTTTTGGGTTTATTTGGGTTTGTTTGGGTTTTGTTTGGGTTTGTCTGTTTGGGTTTAATTGGGTTTGTTTGGGGTTGTTTGGGTTTATTTGGGGTTGTATGGGTTTATTTGGGGTTGTTTGGGTTTATTTGGGTTTGTTTGGGTTTGTTTGGGTTTCATTTGGGTTTCATTTGGGTTTCATTTGGGTTTCATTTGGGTTTCATTTGGGTTTGTTTTGGGTTTGTTTTAGGTTTTATTTGGGTTTCTTTGGGTTTGTTTTGGGTTTGTTTGGGTTTTATTTGGGTTTGGGTTTGTTTGTTTGGGTTTAACTGGGTTTGTTTGGGTTTGTTTGGGTTTGTTTGGGTTTGTTTGGGTTTGTTTGGGTTTGTTTGGGATTGATTGAGTTTGTTTAAGGAGGAGAATAAAAAATCGCGATCGCTCAATGGAAAAACAAATGGAACGTGTTACTTCGAGAAGAGTCCTAAGACGAACAGGATCAACTCCTCGAGAATGAAATTCTCATTCGTATTAATGATCAACTAATTGCGCAAAACACGACTCGTCGCAATTACGTTCCCTGTATTTACTCGTCTATCGGTACTTGCACGGATATTTACATACGTGTGTTTACGCGGGATTTTAATAACAACTCGCTTTTTCTATCATCGACATTCATCGTTCATTTTAAAACCGTTGTATTTATTTTTCCTCAACGACCGTCGAAGTTTGCATCGTTCGAATCCAACGAAAGTACATTGCTTTTTTTTTATCTCGTATCATATTTATTTGAACATTTATTTTGACAATGTATTTATTGAAACAATCAGCGATCTTTGAAAAACCTAATGTATTTTTACTTTTTTTTATAATTACCTAATTACTGACAATAATTGAATTATACGAACGAATTAATTAAATTCAATTTTTTTATTACAATAATATGCAATATTACCATAATTAGATCATTTCGATATTTAAAATATAATAATTTTTTAATCTTCGATATTTTTTTTAGTTCCAATTTTTTTAAATACATTTAAAAATATATATTAAATATATACAGATTTTCATTGATCCTCAATATCGTCAAATATAACATTTGATTATTACTGAAACTCACAAAATTGACATTTCTTACCTTGGATTCATTATTCAATTATTTATTCACTATATCAAACATAATTTTGATATAGTGAATAAATAATGATTAAGGTTTACAAATCCACTTTCTCATTCCGGACAAACTTTTTGTCCGAACCTCCTTCCGGTAAAACTCGAAATTCGAACAAACCCAAACAAGAAAAATAACCTCAAAAAAAAAAAACAGAAAAAAAAAACAGGAAACAAATAAATAAAAAATAAACGAAAAGGGAAAGAAACGTCTGCGTTCCAACGATTCAAATTTAACTGCCGTTGTTTTTTCTTTTTCCTTTTTTTAATTTCCTTTTTTTCCTTTTTTTCATTTTTTTAAATTTCTTTTTTTTTCCTTTTTTTTAAATTTTCTTTCTTTTCCTTTTTTTCATTTTCTTTTTTTTTTCCTTTTTTTTTCATTTTCTTTTTTTCTCCTTTTTTTCTCATTTTATTTTTTTTTTTCCTTTTTTTTTTATCGATCGCTCGAGCAGCAAAAGTCTCGAGAGTTTTCTGCGCAATAGTGGACTCTTCGAGTCTCGATTCTCTCGTATTGTTGCGTTATATCCCGAAGGCGTATTTTACAACCGCATTTAAATATCCAACGTGGACTCGAAAAAGAAAAAAAAATGTTAAAAAAAAAAAAAGGAGGAAGGAAATTCTCTAGATTGTACCGAGTTGCATGACTACTGAATTTTAACATAGCCAGCGCGAAAAGTCCTCTTGGCAATGTCCTCCTGATAGCTCGATACGATCTCTTCGAGCATACGTGCTCTTCGATTCCTTCCTCCATTGGGAACGCGTCCTCTCGTGTAAACATCGTTCACCCAAGTTTACGATACCTGCCGTTGCTGTGTTTACGCTCTTCCGTCTCTTCCAACACCCAAACCTTCTTTCTCATATGTTATATCAGGTTCGGAACGGACGCCGATACGCTCGCCAACTACCGCTCTGGCTCCACGCCAGAACTACTGCCAAACGATTTTCCAACCCTTCGATTTTCGCAATCCACCAACCAAATTATCGACCCTAACATCGAACTCGAAATCTTCGACCACGATAAAAAAACACGACTTGCTTCATCAGTCGTGAACAAACGCAATTGGAATATTCTTCGATATTAATGAAATGGGAAAATTAGGGGGGAGTGGAATTAGGGTTAAAGAAACCTTTAAATAACGTCTAAATAAACCTTTACATAACCTCTAAACTTCTAAACAAAGAATCGAAAAGAACTTTCAATTATTTTTATTTTATATTGAATAGAAAATGAAAATATTTGGAATTATATGATAATCAAATAAAAATTGAACCAAATTAATATAAAATAAAAATATTTGAAATTAAATGATGATCCAATAAAAATTGAATTAAATTAATATGAAATAAAAATATTTGAAATTAAATGATGATCCAATAAAAATTGAATTAAATTAATATAAAATTAAAATATTTGAAATTAAATGATGATCCAATAAAAATTGAATTAAATAAATATAAAATAAAAATATTTGAAATTAAATGATAATCAAATAAAAATTGAATTCAATAAATATAAAATTAAAATATTTGGAATTATATGATAATCAAATAAAAATTGAATTAAATTAATATAAAACAAAAATATCTGAAATTAAATGATAATCAAATAAAAATTGAATTAACTAAATGGAATATAAAATTTAAAACGAAATAAAAATAAATTTGGAAATAAATGAAATAAAATCTCATGCAGAGTTTATAGACCCGGATCGTTTTTTTTATTATTTTAGCTGAGCTTATTTTACGCCATGTCTTTTAAATAAAATAAAATATTATGCTGTTTTAATTTCATTTTAATGATTTTGCGTCAATTATTATTATTTTTTTTTATTCAATTTCAATAATTACATATGTAATAATTATTCGAACAAAGATTCTGATACTTTTTAAATTATTTATTGAATATAAAATTTAAACATTTAAAATTAAATTATAATTGAATATAATTAAATAAAATTAAAATAAAATTAAAATTAAATCAAAATTTGCTTATATAAAAATAAAATTAAAAATAAAATTGAAATAAATTGAAAAATAAAATAAAATAAAATCTGATGTTAATTATAAGTTTGCTTCGATCGCGATATCTTTTTAGCTATTAATGTACGAAGAGCTCGGAGGGGATCGGGCGTGCATAAATTTACGAGGCTTCAACGCTTCCTTCCCGACTCTCTCTATTTTCACACCAGGTGCAATCAAACGTGACCTTGGTACCGAGAAAATCTCGATTCGACTCGTCGACGTCTGTTTTCTCTCGGTTCGATCTTTCAATCGCTACAGCTCGTGTCTTTTTTTTTTCTTTTTTTCTTCTTCAATGAATCGTATATCCATGCGTACATAAATATAGACCCAATGCTGCATACATCGATCCGCGTGTGCGTTTAAAATTTCTGGCCGTTCGACAATTTTCCCTCCTGCTCGTTTCTATTCGACTTCCCTAGATTTATTTCGGGCCTACGTTTCATTTTATTTTCTCTACGATCGAAAAAAAAAAAAAAAAAAAAAAAAAAAAAAAAAAAAAAAAAAAAAAAAAAAAAAAAAAAAAAAAAAAAAAAAAAAAAAAAAAAAAAAAAATCTTGTCATCAATCTTTTAGAATTTTCAAAATCGAAATAAACACACTCGTTGAAAAAAAAAATTCATTCGATCGATTAGTTAAAATTTATTTTAATGGATAACGAGAGGAATGAAGAAATATTTTATTTAAACGTTTTTTTAATCTCCGAGAATCGATCGAAATCTATTGTTTCGCAATTTGAAGGAAAGTTAATCGTCCCAGTTTCATCCCTAGGAAAAATTGATCGGATCAATTACGTACGATTTCAAATTAAAAAAAAATGAATTAAAAGAAATTTTTTTTAATAATACAAAATTAAGTAAAAAATAGAATTTATGAAACCCAAAAAAATCCAAACAAAAAAAAAACAAATTTCTTAATAATAAAAAATCAAATTAAACAATTCTATTTATAAAACCCGAAGCACTGAAATTATTATTTTTTTAATTAACAACAAAATAAAAAATTGAATTCTAAAACCCAAACGAACGAAGCATTTTTTAAAATACAAATAAAATAAAGAATTCAATTTATGAAACGTAAAAAAAACGAATAATTTTTGTTTTTTTAAATAAAAAATCAAATGAAAAATCGAATTTATAAAACCCAACAAGATTTCATTTTTAAAATAAAAAAATAAAAAAATAAAATAATAAATTGAATTTAGGAAAGGACGGTCGTTGTTTTTATTTTCGCAATCGATGTTTGATGAGAGAACGTTGCGACGGTGGGTGATGTCGATCGCCGAAATTTGAGCTGCTTCGGATTCTCTCGGACTCGTCGACGTCAGACGCGAGGAATGTTGTTTGTCGGCCGAGCTAATTTATTTCAATCCCAATTCGCACAACGTTCCTCATTCGTATTCCCCGGCATTGCCGTGTACACACCGTTTTGTTTATATCGCTTATAAATATATAATATATTTCTATACGTACAAGACACGTGTACGAGTGATAGATTTGCCGAGAGTCCCCCCGATCCGTGTATACGTGTTTATTCTATCACCAGCTTCTTCATTCGTACATCAACATTTTCTCAGCGCCAACCTTCTCGCGCTCTCCCCAACGAATAATCGATCTTCACCAACGTTCGATACCAACGATCAAACCAGTCGACCGAGTTTCTCTAATCTTACCTATCATCGCGCGCACCTCCGCAGTTTCCACTCGTCCAAACCCAAACAAACCCAAACAAACAAACCCAAACAAACCCAAACAAACAAATCCAAACAAACCCAAACAAACAAACCCAAACAAACCCAAACAAAACCCAATACAAACCCAAGCAAACCCAAATAAAACCCAAATAAACCCAAACAAACCCAAACAAACCCAAATAAAACCCAAAACAAACCCAAACAAACCCAAACAAACCCAAATAAAACCCAAAACAAACCCAAACAAAGCCAAAATAAAACCCAAACAAACCCAAATAAAACCCAAACAAACCCAAAACAAACCCAAATAAACCCAAACAAACCCAAAACAAACCCAAATAAACCCAAACAAACCCAAAACAAACCCAAACCCAAATAACAAACCCAAATAAAACCCAAAACAAACCCAAACAAACCCAAAACAAACCCAAAACAAACCCAAAACAAACCCAAACAAACCCAAACGGATCGAAAAAGTCTTTCACGAACGTCTATGGCGGCCATCTTTTTTTTCAGTCTTAAATCGATCCGAAAGTTCATGACCTTGGAAAACCGATGATAAAAAAAAATAGGAATTGCACCTAGCCAATACATCGAACCTAATAATGATCAGTGAATGTGCGAATTGTTAATGAAACATCGAAAATCCCCAAAAAGTGTACTCTCCGACTAAAAGCCAAATTAAATCGATTCGAATGATCAAATCAAAGTAATCGACCTTGGTTAATCGACGATTTAAAAAAACTGGACTTGGTGATCCCGACGAAGCTAATTATGATCAGTGCATGTGCCAGTCGTCGATCGAACATCGAAAATCCCCGAAAAGTGTACTCGTCGAGTGAAACCCAAAGTTTAATGGAAAATGACAGTTTTCAATTATTTCTGACATCGAAGTAATTGAGTTGGGAAAATCGATTATTGAAGAAACTTGACTTTGGGAAATGGACGATAAAAAAAAACTGGACCTTGAAAAATCGATGATAAAAAAAATCATACTTAGAGAAATCGATAATAAAAAAAAAACTGGACCTTGAAAAATCGATGATAAAAAAAATCACACCTAGGGAAATCGATAATAAAAAAAATCTAGACCCGGAGAAATCGATAATAAAAAGAAAACTGTACCCGGCGAACACATCGAAGCTAATTACGATCGGTGGACGTTGGAGTCATAAATGAAACATCGAAGCTCCCCGGAAAGTGTTGATTTTTAATTTTTCTTCAATTAAAATCGAAAGCCAACGTTCGAGATATTAAAAAAAGAAAAATAGTTCGGAAGTGAAAGCATGTACCCGGAATCCCGGTGGAGTTGAAGTTTCAAAATGTGTTTCATACGAAGCCTGCTGATATCGATGTGCAACTATTTTTTGTTGGCCACTTGAGAGTGAAAACGAGAACGATGAAGCGATTCGAAATAACGATCAGCCGATGATAACCATCAGGAGAAAAATGCGCGAACTCGTATTTTTTCCGCTTCAAAGAATACCTCCCATCAAACTGGCCAAACTTTACGTTTTCCCTCTTTTTTAATTTTTCTCGTTCAGCCAATAAAATATACAAAAAAAAAAAATATATATATATATATCTTGGAGGTTAAGGGACCAAAGGGAAATTCCCCTATCTCGTAACTACGAAACGATCATTCATTGGAGGGGGAAACACGAGTCGTTGAAACTTGACCTGCGACAAAGATCGAGCAATCGCGTGCAATCGTAAAGCGAAAAGGAGAGAGACTGAGGCTGAGAGTGAGAGGGAGAGGGAAAACGAGAGTATGCTTTTTAGACGTCAGGTCAGTGAACCGAGCAGCGGATCCGCTGGGACCGGAAGTGCCGCGAAGAGCCCGACCAACGGCTCGGATCTCTCGGTCCAATCGACATCCGGCGTCGGTCTTTTGGCTAATTGGTGCTCGAGGATCGCGACCAATGTCAAGAAACGACAAAACTTTAATCCACGTACTTTTTTGAAAAAAGCTTTGGTACAGTTCCTATCGATACTAATTAATGACAGAGATAATAATAATAATAAATAATAATAATAATACTATAATTTGATTATTAATATTAATATTGTATAATAATAATTATATTATATTAATAATAAAATAATGAATTTATAATATTTATAATATTATTAAATTATTATTTTATAATTTTGTAAAATACTCATTTTATTTTATACAATTATACAATAATATAATATATTATATTAATATTAATAATAAAATAATGAATGTATAATATTTATAATATTATTAAATTATTATTTTATAATTTTGTAAAATACTTATTTTATTTTATACAATTATAAAATAATATAAAATATTATATTAATATTAATAATAAAATAATGAATTTATAATATTTATACTATTATTAAATTATTATTTTATAATTTTGTAAAATACTTATTTTATTTTATACAATTATAAAATAATATGAAATATTATATTAATATTAATAATAAAATAATGATTTTATAATATATATAATATTATTGAATTATTATTTTATAATTTTGTAAAATACTTATTTTATTTTATACAATTATAAAATAATATGAAATATTATATTAATATTAATAATAAAATAATAATTTCGTACTATAATGAAAATAATATTTATGATTTTTATTATTGTAGGAATAATAATAATAATAAAAAGAAGAAGAATGTTCATGATAGTAGGGATAATGATAATAATAATAACGTAACATCAACAGCGATAATAATTTTCCTTATCGTTCAGTCTGCCAGCATGGCTCGGATCAACGATAATCATTGATAAGTTGTATCGACAAATATTTGGAAGAAGTGAAATTTTCACGATTTTTTGGAGAGTCGTCTAATTTTCTTACGTCCTTTTGAAATATTTTAAAACTACCAAATAATATTAAATATACATCAGGAAATTAATAAATTGTAATTATAAACTTAAAAAAATAGGAATTATGGATTATGATTATAAAATCAATAAAAACCAGTTTTTTTGTTTTTTTTTTCGATAAATCATTTATTGATATTATTGTTCAAAATTTATAGAAAAGAAATGTTGGAAAACGTTTTTTTTTTATTTTTACAATAATTTTTTGAACACTCGAAATAATTTTATTTTAATTATCGAACGAATAAACAATTCTCCATCGATTATTTAGTTTACTTTATTTTTGTCACGAGTAATATATTTTAATGAATTGCAGATGAAATAAATTTTTTTCAAATGTTAATTATTTGACTGGATCTCGATGCTATAACGGACGTTTTCCCTTTTTATTTTTCAGCTGCCAGTGGTCGATCCTTTCTTGGAGAAGGTCTCGCTCTCCGATCTCGGTAAGTAGAAAAGTAACTCGAAAAATAATGACTAAATCGTGTTCCTTGGGATCATCGTTATCACTATCTCGCGAAGCGATATTTAACCAAAAAAAAAAACGGTGGGCAAAACTGACGAAATTCTGGCGGACTTTGAGTCATCGTGGAGAAAAAACGAGTTTATTTTTGGTAATTATGCAGAAGTGGGGAGCTCCGACTCAATTTTGGCGGGCGATTTTTGTTTTTGCCATAAATTATTGTTATCAGTCACCACTAGTGATATTTTACCGGCGGAGGCTGACGGTTTAAATTATCCAACCCAAACAAACCCAAACAACCTTATTTATTTCCATAAGTTATGAGGTTGTTTCAACAATACCCAAATCTATTCGTTTTTTCACCGTTTAAATCAAAAATGGTGAAAAATGCACATTCGTATGCTCGTTTGGCCCGAGATTTTCAAAGCTGTCGGATACTCTTGATCATCGACACGACTCGGTGACCCAGTTCCGGTCAACTGCATCAATGAGTTATGCAACGCAAAATTCTATGCGCACAAAGCCACTTATATA